>FXXK01000879.1:236074-258436 GCA_900184695.1 Betula pendula
GCAACCACATAAAATCTTATAAAAGCAATAAAACGCACAACATAAATATTTTGGTTACAAAGTGGAAACCTTTTAAAGAAATCTTCAAAAGTAAAACCACTCTGGGGTAGCCAAACCTAAGAAATCAATGCACTAGAAGAATGAGAAATTACAAGGTGTTCATACTTACAAAACCTTTGTGAGAGACATACTTTTATACTAGACAAGTGACCTGCTTATCCGCTACCGCAGTAGTTCTCCTAGAACCTCTGGAAAATTTTTCTATTGATTTCCTTTACAGGAACTCCGATAGGCTTCAAGTGTTGCAAACAAAGATTGTGTGATACCTAATAAACTCTAAGAAATGAGTAATATGATTACTTTAAACAAGCCTAAACCTCTTTTAGCACAAATAAAATAGCCTCTAAACCCCAGGAAATATTGCCTCAAATCCTTACAAAATTCGTGCTCTAAAAGGCCCTTAAACAGACTTGAAAAGGTAACCCTAAACTCATAAAGTCGGTTACCCAAAAATAACAATTCTGCCATTTCGCCAAGATTTTTTTTCTTCTCTTCGCAGCACATTTTGACACCCTAAACATTGTAATTGGGAAATTTTCATGAAATACCGACTTGTAGGATTTTGAGTTAGCTTTCTAAAGCCGCTAATGTTTCTTCAATTAGAGTTCGGAATAAATAGTTATGATCAATTTAGTCTGAGTAGGTCAATGTTGACAGAATATACAATCTTGAAAAAACATGTCTTCAATCAACTTTTTCACCGACTTAATCCTAGATTAAAACTTACAACCAAATATGTTTTGACACTGAATTTGTCAATACTAAAAACCTAACAAACTCCCCCTTTGGCAATTCGGTGACAAAACTCAATTACAACAAAATGCTCAAGTCAAAAACTAAAAACCTAACATAGACATATTAAACCACAAACTAGGCTTAAATGAAGTTTTTGAGTCTAACCTATTCTCTGAAACATGAACAAATCATTAAATGTATAGAGAATTAGAGTAATAAAACTCAGATTAACATAGAGATGAATAATTGAATAGATAGTTTTTTTTTTAAAAAAAAAAAAATCAGCATATCCATGTTAATCAATCACATCATCAAATAGATATTAATGACCAAAAACCAAACCAAAACTTTTTCCCCCTTTTTGTCACGAAATGACAAAGGGACTCAAGTGAAAGATTCAGGATAATATCCTGTAACAAAAAATTCAACCAAGCCAATAAACAAAACAAATCAATCACCCAAGAAACATAACAAAGATGAACAACTGTTGGTGATGCACAAAAACAAATAATATTTCTAGGAACTAGACAGTACTACATCTAGAACTCTAACTAGGCTACATGAAGGAGAGACTCAACCACTATCCTCTAATCCCAACCATGATTAAGAACAATGCATTGAATGCATGATGAATGAAATGCAAGATCATGAATAGTAAAACACATGATATGCAAAAGTGAACAAAAAAAAAATGTATCAGTAGCTCATACGTTAAACAATGAATCCCCAACACAATTAATGCTTAAAGTGTTCAAAGTAGGCATGAGAATCAAAAGATGAATGACTCAAAATTTTCTTCAACAAAAGTAAAGCATTATGTTCCACTTAATCCATGCTTGTGTGTTGTGTCTGAAAGCATTCTATCAAACAAGCTATAGACCTTATTTGACGACGAGAAAGACTTAGTAAGCACAAGCTTATAAAACCTCATAAGGAAGGTTGACATGCACATCAAGTCAAAAGTCAAACCTTATTATACTAGGGCTTAGTCACATTTATCCAATTAATACACTCTCCCTGAGACTTAGTACAAACTTAAACATAGTCTTTTAGTGATCGTCTATTTTCACAATGATTTGATCGTTGACTGTTTCTATAGGGACATGTTAAACAATATTTGACACTAAACTTTTGTTCAATTTTCTTTTTGAGAAAGTGTCTTTTAAACATTAGTGCTTAAATCACATGAAAAAAATGTTGAAATTTTTAAGCGAATTAGTCAATTTAACCGAAAAGCTAGTCAACCCCCCTCATGTGGTTGTCTAACAAACACTCATCCTTGCAGTCAAACTCAACTAAAAAAGAAGCTTTAATGTGCACAAGAGATCAGCATAGGTGAAATGTACCACAAAAACTCATGCTTAAGCAAAGAAAATAATCCATTAAAAAGTAGTCAACTCATGCATAATAAGCACACTCTAAGTGAAAGATATGAATTGAATTCATGAAAGATACATGAGAGATTGATGGACTTTTAAAGTGCATGAAGAAAGATGAAAAAGGCAACCAATTTTTTTTTAAAAAAATAAAACTAGAAATAAAACACACGAAAGTAATGTAATGCATATGCAAAAGCAAAATTAAATAAAGAAAAACAACAAACAAAAAATAAAATAAAATATGCAATGCAAAGATCAACACATGCACTAGGATTTGAAAGAATATGCATGAGATGCAATCCTAAACATGCGATGTCCACCTACACCTAGGTAGGATCACTACCACTCCCCCTTAACCGGCGAATGGTATTTCTTTTAGGAACTCAAGCTTTCTTAAAACTAGGTCTTGACATATGACTTTGGAACCCATGGTTTTTTAATCCATCCATCTTAGTCAAAACAATTCTCATCATGTTGAACAACTCCTCATGATTATTTCTAAAAAATAAATCATCACTCAAATGCTGACGAGGTTTCAACTTGAAGCAATTTGGTCAGATATGACCAACTTTGCCACAATGATAGCAAATAGGAACAAACTTCTGAGAAGCTTGTCTCCTAAAGGAGGGACATATCTAGACTTAGGTCTAGTCACACAAGGGTCATCACAAATTATCTTACCATTATCACTTGAAGCATGAATAATGATATTCTTACATGTACTGACAGAAGATGCTTGAGAAGTAAAAGGAATATAATCAAAACTTAACTCATTCTTGTCACTTCTAGATTTTTGAGGATTAATCAAGCAATCAAGATGTTCACTAGAAAACTTCTTCAATTGATTATTAGACATATCAAAATTGTTTTCAAGTGATTTAATCTTTTCATTCAAATTCAAATTCTCATATTTCAAAGAGTCAATCAACGCATGTGATTCAGACAATTCAACAATCAATGACTCTTTTTCAAGTAAATAATCAATAAGCTTTTTAAAAAAAATTTGATTCTTTTTCTTCAATGTAGTACATTCCTTAAAAAGCTTATTATAGGTTATCTGAAGATAATCTTCATTAACTGAATCATCCTAAGATGACTCGTACTTGATGTTTTGAGAATACTTCTCTTTATTATCCATAGGATTTTTCTAAACTAGATAATTCATGTTAAGGAACTAAGACATATAACAAAAATGAGTCAAGGACCTCACTCAGGAATTTAATCCAAACAGAGTGAACTCACTTTGATACCAATTGAAAATAATAAACAGACTCCAAATAACACTTAGAAGGAGGGTTGAATATGTGTATATCAAATAAATGCAAAATTTAAAAAAATAAGCAACCACACAAAATCTTATGAAAGCAATAAAGCGCACAACATAAATATTTTTGTTACAAAGTAGAAACCTTTTGAAGAACTCTTCAAAAGTAAAATCACTTCGGGGCAGCCAAACCCAGAAAATCAATGCACTAGAAGAATGGGAATTTACAAGGTATTCATACTTACAAAACCTTTGTGAGAGACACACTCTTGTACTAGACAAATGATCTGCTTGCCCGCTACCGCAGTAGTTCTCCCAGAACTTCTGAAATTTTTTTTCTATTGATCTCATTTATTGGAACTCCGATAGGCTTCAAGTGTTACAAACAAAGATTGTGTGATACCCAATAAACTCTAAGAGATGAGCAATATGATTACTCTAAACAAATTGAAACCTTTCTTAGCACAAATAAAATAGCTTCTAAACCTTTGGAAATATTGCTTCAAATCCTTACAAAATTCATGCTTCAAAAGGCCCTTAAATAGACTTGAAAAGGTAACCCTAAACTCATAAAGTCGGTTACCTAAAAATTATAATTCTGCCATTCCGCCCAGATTTTTCTTCTTCTCTTCATAACACGTTTTGACCCCCTAAAAGTTGGAATTTGAAAATTTTATGAAATACCAACTTGTAGGATTTTGAGTCACCTTTCCAATGCTACAAATGTTTCTTTAATCGGAGTTTGAAATAAAAATTTATGATCAGTTTAGTTCAGGTAGGTCAATGTTGACAGAATATACAATCTTGAAAAAACATGTCTTTAATTAACTTTTTCATTGATTTAACCCTAAATTAAAACTTACAACCAAATATGTTTTGTCACTGAATTTGCCAATACTAAAAACCTAACATTAAAATTGAGTAATGATTTAAGTTAACCACATGTCCATAAGCATGAATACCAAAAGTTAATGTGCTGTTTAAAATTACAATTGGATTTGTGATAGATTATTATTGACTTTTGATTCAATGGTAATTTTTAAAGTCACATTAATTTTTGGTGGGGAATGAGTTGACATGTGATGACCTCGTGGGCTATCATACGTGCCTGGCTCCTCTTTGGGTTTACCAGCGCCCCGCAAGCCCTCGGCTTGTTCATCAATTACTCATATTGTACTTTTTGGTCCCTAGGGCTACTCGTTGGCGCATACCCCTTTAACCTTAAGGCTTTGCTCCATTTGGCCGTAGTTTAATGGTTACCCATGATTGCGAAAGAGGGACTATAAGGTCTCTAGTTCGAATCATGGGGGACGCGTTCTAGTGACTATGGCCAAATGGAGCAAAGCCTTGAGGCTTAAGGTGTCCGCGTCGACAGATAGCCCTAAGAAATCAAAGAGGACAATATGAGTAATGGATGAACAAACCAAGAGCCTGTGGGGCGTTGGTAAACCCAAAGACAAGGCAAGCACGTATGGTAGCCCACAGGGTCATCACATGACATGTATAATTACTCATTAAAATTTAAAAGGCTTATTAGATTTTTTTACAAAAAAAAAAATTTAATTTACAGTTTTTATTTCTAGTCAACAGCGTTGACCCAATTTGTCGACGCTGTTGAGCTATTATCAGCGTCAATGCTAATAAAAGCTCATTAGCGTCGACACTGATAATAGCTCAACAACATAGACAAATTGGTTCGACGCTAATGGTTTTTTATTTTAATTTTTATTTATTTAAGGTTAACAGCATCGACTTTTGAAAGTTGACGTTGTTGACATATTATAAGCGTCGACTTCTAAAAGTCGACGCTGATAATAGATCATCAACGTTGACTTGTGGGGTCGATGCTAATATATTTTGTATTTTTTATTTTTTTAAAATGTAGATATAATATCAGCGTTGACCTGTTGAGTTGACGCTGTGAGTTTATTGTTAGCGTTGACCAAAGTCAACACTAACAGTAAAATGCTGACGCCATTGTAATTCTCACTCAACCCTTGCACGGCAAAAAAATCCAACTAGTTTATTAGCGGTGACATATTAGCGTCGATTTTTTTGTCAACACTAATACTAACTTGTTTTTAACATTAGTGTTGACTAACAACATCAACACAAAAGTCAACACAAATAAGTCGATTATTAGCGTTGACTTTCAAAAGTCGATGCTAATAGTTCCTTATCATCGTCGACATTTGTGTCGAAGTTGATAAGGTTAACGCTAGTGGGCCAATTTCTTGTAAGTCTACTATTTCTTTATCTCATACCCTTTTGGGCCCTTTCTTTATATTTTGTACTTTTAAATCTTAAAATGTCATATGAACCATAAACATAAAAGAAATAGACAAACATATAAACCAAGTTCCTAAACAATTAAGAATCATTAACATCCACAATGTAAATCAAGACACCGGCCTACAGGCACAATCCGTCTACATGCATGAACTTAAAAAAAAAAAAAACAAAATTAGAACACAAAAAATCACTGTCAAAGACTTGACTATAATCTAAAACTATAATTACTCGGAAAAATTTCATGGACTAAACTCATGATATATTAAGTTGAAGAAAATGTTTTACTACTAACACTCACTCACCCAAGCATGTATATCAAACCCGCTACATGTAAGTAAATGTTTAATTATGACAAGTTGATTAAACAGTGCCTTTCGACCACCTCTTTTTCCATTCTTGTGAATGGTTCACTACAAAAAATTAGATCATTAGCAGAGACATATTATCGCCGCTAATGATCCAAATCTCGTTGCTATTGATCAATAGCGGCGACCTGACGCCGCTAATGCCGCGGATGCTGAAGGTCGGATGCAATTGATTATCAGTGGCGACATTGCTCCTCACCACTGATGATCACTTAATAGCGGTGACAAAGATCACCGTTAATGCTAAATGGTTTCGCCACTACACGAGTAGAGAATTGAAACTGGATGTCGTCGTTGATAGAATGTCATTAGCGGCAAAAGTAGGTGTCACCGCTAATAATGATACATCATTAGCAGCGACAGTTTTTTCGCTGCTAATGACATTCAAGAAATTAAAAAATAAAATAAAATAAAACAATATTAGCGGTGACAATTTGTCGCCGCTAATGACATTCAAGAAATTAAAAAAAATAAAACAATATTAGCGGCAACAAAATTTGACTGTGGCTATTAAAAAATATAATAAGATGGATATTAGCGGCGATGTATGGATGTCGCCGTTGTTGGCTGTGACTATTAACAAATATAATAAAATTGATATCAGCGGTGACGTATGGATGTCGCCTCTAATGAGACACCAATAGCGGCGACATTAGGTCGCCGTAGTTGACTATGGCTATTAAAAAAATATAATAAAATGTCTATCAGCAGTGACATATGGATGGCACCACTGATGAGATACCAATAGGGGCAACATATTAGCAGTGAAAATGTTCTCGCTGCTAATATGTAACTATTTACGTCCTTCTTTAGCGGCCACCTAGAGTCGCTACTAATAAAGGATTAGTAGCGGTGAATTACAGAAGTCACCGCTAATGAGTGATTAGTAGCGGCAATATCTATGTCGCCGCTAATACTTTGACCGCTGGTGGGCCTAATTTTTTGGTTCTTTCTTCGGGTTCTTCAACTCTTCTAAAGGCTTGAAACAAGGAGATCCCTTATCCCCTGTTCTCTTTATTTTTGGGATGAAAGTTCTCTCCAGAATTATCTCAAGTCGAGATAAATGACTCCATTTATGGGATTAAGATTTCAAGAAATCCCCCTCCCCTCCCCCCCCAATTTCCCACCTTTTATTTGTGGAAGCCACCCTGAGGGGAAGCTTTTAGTATTTTAGGGTGCATGGATAAGTACTCTGTTGGAATAAGTGGCTCATATTCTCTCAGTCATAGAGAGTAGTATTGTCGATGGTTGAGTTGTCTTTGCTTAGCGGAGCAAAGTGAACGGAACGGAGCAGAATTAAGTTTATGTTGCCTAGGACTATTAGTTAGTGGGGGTGTGGGGGCAACGCCCTCATGGTACGGTACGAGATATTTTAGGGTTTTCCAAAAAGCGTCCGTACAGTTAGGGTTTTCTTATAAATATGTTATGATGTAACCTTAAAATATTGAATAGTGAAATATAGCCACTCTCCCTATGGACGTAGGCACATTGCCGAACTATGTAAATCTTTGTCTCAATTTTCTCTTTCTCTTTCTTTTTTCGATTCCATATTATTCATTATTATTATACACGGTAACAACATACTCCTTGTGGTCTAGCCAAAAGGTAAATTTCCTCAAATCCTCTATTTTCTTTAGTCAAAATAGCCCTCACAATGCCATTGTAGACATTAAATCCATCATCAGCCTCAAACAAATTCCCCCCAAGCAAAATACCTTGGCCAGCCCTTGTTCCTTCATAGAAGCAAAAGAAGAGCTTTTGAGGATATTAAGTCAAAGATTCTTAGTCGTATAACCAGTTGGAAAGCAAAGCTTCTCTCCCAAATAGCCAAATTCACTCTCATTAAATCGGTTGCTAGTGCCATTCCAGTTTACACCTAAGAAAATTTTTTATATAGTGAGCCCATAATATTGCATGTTGAGACATTACTTAACCCAAAAATTTAAGCTTATGAGTTTGGACCCAACTATGCTATATAAACCACTCACTCTTCTTTCATCTTAACAATGTGGGATATAAACCTAACAAGTGCACTCACAACAATCTTCCCCTCACTTGTGAGTTAATTTCTTCCATATTGACCCAATCTCTCTCTCTCTCTCGTGTGTGTACTTATAAACCAAGAGTGCCACATGCACTCCATGAGCTCGGGTCATACTCTATTACCAGAGTTAAACGAAACGCGTCAAACCAAGACACTCATACGAGTAACAGCGGAACCTAAACATGGTTCTGATACCAATTGTTAGGGAGAGAAACACCTAAGAAAGTCTTTTAGTGAGCCCATATCACAACACCTTTTCCTCTTGCCTAAATACCTTTGTCCTGATATTGGATCCTCCTTAAGGAAGTTTTGATATGGTTACCCTCAGGATAAGTCTCACGGCCTCTCTCTTATTGGTTGGAACAAAATTTGTACTCCCCGCTCCTTGGGAGGTTTTTAGGGCTAAGAAAGATAGAATTTCTTAACACAGCCCTTTTAGCAAAGCTTGGTTGGTCCACTCTCTTAGACAATGATTCTCTTTGGGTGCATGCTATTAAGGCAAAATACTTAAGAAATTCTCATTTCTTAAAATGTTGTCTTGAGACCCTTTGATTCTTGGATTTGGAAAAGTATTCTTAAGAACAAGGTGATTATTGCCAATAATGCTTGATGGGTAATTTTTATGGGTTCCCTTTTGGAGTTTTGGAATTCTCCATGGATTCCCAATATCCTTGGTTTTAAGCCTTCCCCTAATCCTCTCCTTTCTTACCTTCCCCCTTTTTTCATTTATGACCTCGTTTTGCCAGGATCAAGGATTTAGAACTCTGACCTATTACTTGATCTTTTTGTGTGAGAGTGAATTAATATTTAGGCGTATATGGGTTTTAGATTTTGAGTGGTTTTGTCTTCACTATTTATTGTTCTCCATTTTTGGCTAATGAATTTCTTCGTTATTGCCTTAGCATGTGGAAGTACTTCTCATTAAAGAATTTACCTAAATTCTAGAGCTGGATGTAGGTGTTTTGAAAACATGGATAGTTAAAGTAGAAAAATGTGATTTTTTTTTTCTCAAAATAAAGAATAATTTTAGAGAGCCGAACAAGAATGCTTTTAGACTTGAGAGAGTGAGGAACAAGGCCCACTTGGCTAAGTTATGGGCTGCCAACAGCATATATGCTTACCTATTTAGAAAAGGTAAAACAAAGTGACATGGAAATCTTAAACCATGATTTTTTTCATTACAAATCGGAAATGTTTATGCTACTTGCAATTGAGGTGATCCTCTCTAGGCTCTAGTCATGTGATGTTGAAAGGTGATACCAATACCAATAAGGTTATGAAAATTATATTCCCCCCAACTGTGAAGGAAGGAATAAAGATCATCAAAAGAGTTAGGTACCCAAGAACATGGCCCTCATATCAATCTCGTCTTTAATTACGAAACTACATATAAGATTGGATCCAGATAAAAGTTATATAATTACCAAGGCTTCTATCTTCTCAGAGCTGGGAACTAGAGGCGGCTCTAAAGAGTAAAGAGTGCAGAGAGACATGGCGAAGGAGATTGATCAGTATCTAATGAAGAAATTCTGCGAGGGCGTTGTAAAGAAAAATGAGAGTAGTCGCTCCAAAATTCCCCTCCCCAGCCAGTACTTTTTATCGAACAAATTCCTCTACGGCCACTTTAACGAAATAAAGTTATCGCTTGAAGCCATCTTTAGCCGATCCCCTGTACCTGAGGTCCTTCGAATGAGGGAAAATCTGTACTGCCTCAACGATCTTTGGACCGAGTCCCGGACGGTGTCAAAGAGCGACCTAAGAACGCGCAATAACATATGGCAGAAGTTAACCAATATCAAGAATGAACTAAAAGGCTCGAAGATACAGGATTCTGTTAGTGGTAGAGCTTCAAATGCAAGAACAGCTAGCGAACAGCCTGATGGCGAAGCGAGCTCATCAACACAGAAACCGGCCGGTCCCCGGCAGAGTGCTCTGTCGCTTGATGCGTCCAAGGTTCATGGGTTTGATGACGATGTAACCTCACTGGAAAAGGTACTTGTCAGGCAAGGAAGTGAGGATCGTTTCAAGGCAATAGGCATCATCGGTAAGGCTGGTATAGGAAAAACCGCACTCGGCCAATTGTTGTTCAATACAAAGGAGGTGAAGGACTACTTCCTTCCAAGGATCTGGGTATCCATGCCAAGACAGCCTGGCGACGATCCGGACCAAAAAGTAGTAATCCTTGAGAGAATGTTGGTGAACCTCGGAGTAGAAGATCATGAGAAAATCATCGACAAGTACAAGGTTGACGAGCAACATAAACTCACGGGGCTACTCTATGCTCTGCACCTGCAATTGCAGGGGAAGAGGTATCTGATTGTGTTTGATGATGCCAGGGAGACAGACAAATGGTACGGACAGCTGAATTCTTCGTCTGGTCGTGATGGAAAATGGGATGCTCTTGCGCGTGGACTCCCAAAAGGGTGTGGGGGAGCAGTTATTGTGACTAGTAGGAGTGAGGAATCAGCAAAGATGATGGTTGGCCGTGGCAGGGAGGAAATCCTACATGGCGTTCTACCCCTTTCAAACCCAGACAGCTCTTGGTCTATATTCAATGAGGCAGCTGGACCGGACAGGAAACACCTTCACTCCGATTCCTCAATTAATCAGGGAATTCTAAAGGAACAAATCTTACAAAAGTGTGCGGGCCTTCCATTAACTGCAAAAATGATGGGTGAGTATCAAAATCTCCCAGTTGATTAAGACTCAACTACTGCCAATGCATGTGGCACTCATGCATATGGATCCTTATGTATGGTTAAATTAAATTGAAGATTATGTATTTTCTTTGGCATGTAATAAAAGGCTGGATCAAATTATATATATAAATATTTATATAATAGATTTTGTATTAATTGTCTCAATCTTAGTAAGTGTATTCTTTGAGGTATTTGGATTACCCAATATATCAAATTTTTGTCTTTGATATGCATTTGGACTATGTACCTGGTAAGTACTTCAAATTTTGTTTTGAAAATTAGAGTGGAATTAATATTAAATATAATATGAGGAAGAGGCTCTTCTCCTGTTTACTCTCGTTTTTAAACGAGAGGATGCCACATAAACAAAAGAGGTATTGAGATCCAGTAAGGTATTACACCGGGTGCAATACATTTGATATGGACTGTTCAATTTCAAATAAAAAGCCTAGATCTTAACAACAAATAAAAAATAAAAAAACAGATGGGGTGGCTTGGGGTCTGTCCCGATGTGATTCAGCCACCTAGAAGGGATGGTTTGGGGTGGCCAAACCATCCCTGGTGACGTAGGACGTCAACTGTAAAATAATAATAATAATAATAATAATAATAATAATAAAGATTTTATTTTATTTCAATTTTTTTCAACTTTATTTATTTTCTTTATATGATTGTAATTGTTTTCCTTATTAAGATTGGATTTACTTTTTTTATTAGGATTTGTAATTATTATTCTTTCCTTACTAAGGACTAGGTTTACTTGTTCTACTAGAACTATGATTACTTTCTCTACTAAGACTAGAATTACTTTCTCTTCAACTTTTCTACTAATATAAATATGTGAGTATACATTGTAAACAATCACACAATTGAATATTTATCAATCAGAAAATTTCTCTCAAGCAATATGCGGAATTTGTTACTTTTAAGCCTGCGGGCTTGTTTTATCTTTTAGTCAGAAGATGTAGACATTTCTGATTTATTTACCAAGTCTTCCGCTACGTTACCCAGCCTCTAGTTGAATCTAAGGGTGGCTGAACCACTGCTTTTTACATAAATCTAGAGGTGGCTGAACCATTCCCAAAGCCGTTTCGCCACCCCAAACTATCCCTTCTAAGAATGGAGTGTTTTGTAGGAAAATGTTATTTTTGTGATGAAATGTTCAAACTTAGTCTTATTAATGAAGTTATTTCAAATTCTTCTTACGTAGTAGAGTCATCTTCTTTTTGGCATGTTTCCTTAGCACATTTAAATTTTAAATATTGCAAAGTGTGAACAAATATGTATTCAAGCTAAAATGACTAAGAAACCATTCTCCACGGTCCAAACGATATCCACAAATCTTTAGAGCTCATACATTCTAGCATATGTAAATTAAATGGTACCTTAACTAGAGGATGCAGAAGATCGATACTTTATTACATTCATAGATGTTTTTCTAAATACACTTATGTGTAATTAATGAAAATAAAGATGGGGCCTTTGCATGTTCAAACATTACAAATTTGAAGTAGAAACTCATAAGAAGAAAATAAAAATCCTTAGATTCGACAGAGGTGGTGAATCCTTTCCACATGATTTTTCTACCTTTTTTTTTTTTTTTGTGAAGAACATGAAATTGTACACCAAATGTTTTCACCTTACACACCACAAGAGAATGATTTGACTAAAAGGAAAAATAGCACATTCCTAGACATGGATAATGTTGTGATCTTAAATGCAAAGTTGCCTTTGAATTTGTTAGGAGATGCACTACTCATAGCATGTTGTATGCAGAATAGAGTGCCATCTTGAAAAATACAAGTGTCATCATATGAGCTATGGAATGGCAAAAAAGAAAACATGTATTATCTTAGAGTGTGAGGGTGTCAAGCCTAGCTTTTACAGAGTTTCTGACTCAAAAATGACTAAATTAGGACCAAGAGCAGTCAAAAGTGTGTTTATTGGTTATGTTAAAAATTCCAAGGCTTTAAAACCATTTGACTTGAGCTCTAATGTCATAGTGGAATGGATATTGATTTTATTGAGAATAACTTTAATTATGATTCTAAATATGTTTTAGAACCTAATAAAACACAAGTATGTAATTGTAATCCTAACACCTCTCTTCATAGTCATAAGAGAACACCTACAGATTTGCCAACAGAACAAAGAAAGAGTTGGAGATTTAGAAAGGAAAAGAATTTAGGTCTTGATTTTATTTCATCTAAAGCTATAGTCTTTCTTGTGGGAGGAACATAGATTTAGTATTTAATAAAATACCCGTTATACTTAATACAGAGGACGATCCAAAAACTTTTGATGAAGCTATGTCTTATAGAGATGCAGCCTTTTGGAAAGAAGCAGTAAATTATGAAATTGACTCAATTCTATCAAATGATACTTGGGTACTAGTGGATTTACCTCTAGATTTTGGTTGGAAATGGGTATTTAGAATGAAATATAATTATGATGGGTCAATCCAAATCTTCAATGTAAGGTTAGTTGCAAAAGACTTTAGACAAAAGGAAGGCATAAAATATTTTGATATCTATGCACCATTAGCAAGTATATATGGTGATCCTATAAAAGGCTTTAGACAAAAGAAGGGCATAGACTATTTTCATCTCTATTAAAAACTGCATTATTAAATGGTGATATTGATGATCAAGTATACACGGAACAACATAAATGGTTTATTTAGCATGAAAATGAAAAGAAAATATGTAAATTAGTTAAGTCATTATATGGTTTAAAACAAGCACCAAAACAATGTCATGAAAAGTTTGATTATGTTATTTAATCTAATGGTTTCAAACCTAATGGAGCTGAAAAGTGTATTCATTGAAAATTTATAAAAGATTATGGTGTCAGTGTTTGCCTTTATGTTGATGACATGCTAATTTTTAGAACTAATATGAAAGGTTTATGTGAAACCAAGAAGTATCATGAGTGCAGATTCTAGGACTTAAAGGTCCTAGGTTCGACTCATGGGGGACGTGTCTAGCCCTTCGGGAAATGGAATAAAGCCTTAAGGGTTGGAAAGCCTGCATACGGTAAGGGCCAACCCAAAGAGAACAATATGAGTAATGGAAGGTAGCCGCCTTACAGGGTATGAGTCTTCACAATTGTAATGAAGTAGGTACTATTTTAGGAATTAAAGTGAAGAAACATAATGGGGTACTTATGCACTATGTTAATCTCATTATATTGAAAAAGTGCTTCTTAAATTCAAACATCTTGAAATAAAAGACGTAAATACACCTTTTGAATTCTAGTGTAAAATTAAATGAAAATTCTAGAAGAGCAGTAGCACAACTTGAGAATGCTAGTGCAATTGGTAGAACGATGTATGAAATTTTATTCAAGACAAGATATTGGCTTTGCTGTTTATAAACTTTCTAGATACACTAATTATCCTTGTATACATTAATGGAAAGCAATTGGCGAAGTCATCGGGTATCTGAAGAGAAACATCAATTTATGACTCTTTTATTCAAAGTTTCTAGCTGTAATAGAAATCTACATAGATGTTAGTTGGATTACTAGCACAAGTGATAATAATAAATCTTTTAGGTTTCTAGTGAATGTCAAAACATTTTAGGTGGTAGGTTGTATTTAGGGTTAAGTTGGTATAAGGTTTGAAGTTAAAATTGATATTTGGAAATCTTGTTCGAAGCCTGTTCAAATAAGGATGTGTATCAATGCAAGTACAAAACCCTAAGAAGCTTGTTTGAATTCTTGTTCATATCTTGTTCGCATCTTGTTCAAACAAGATGATGCATTAGGTCCCAGTACTAAAACTCGAGATGTTTGTTCGAAGTCTTGTTCGAACAAGAGCTATGATTCCAAATCTTGTTTGAACAAGACTTACCCCTGTTCGAACACAGTTGCAAGAGGATGTGATAAACCCTAGCTAGTAGCCTAAAAAATTTTGTTTTCTCCCCCTTTATATATGCATCGTAACCCACGTCTTCTATACATTGAGAGAGGCTATGTTTCATTGATTTGAGAGAAGTTTATCATTGTTCTTGAGCCTAAACATATTCAAAACCTCTCCTTGTTTCATCCTTGCTATTAAACAACAAAAAAAGCCTATAGTTTGTAACGTTCCAAAAAATTAATTAATCGGCAATAACTTTACGATTCACCTCCCAGTCCCATTTCACAAGGAATAAGACTCAAGAATCTCTACTCCTAAAAAAGAGAATACTACGTAGGGGAAACATAAAATATTTTATCATTCTATCAACATCAATTATTACAACTAGAGCATCTACTAAGAAGCATTATATTAACTAAAATTATACTCTACATATCATTGTTACAAAAGATCCAAACTAACCTTAATACACAAGCATGCCATAAAAAACTAGGTCTACCAAAAGTGCTAATTACCAAGAGCAGCCAACCTAATCTCACAATAAGTCCTCAAGCTTGAACCGGATTGATATTAATACACCAAACAGCCGCATTAGTCTTGAGGTCCTCCTTAAATCTGAATTCTAAAGGTGGTCCAACTATAAAACAACACATATTTTACAGGTGAAAAAGTTACAAGCATAAGTTTATGACTTAGTGAGTAATAATACACATGGTGTACAGGTTATCATATAGTGAAATTAGTTGTTTGGCAAAATGTTTACAAATCACAAGTAGTACTAAGGCAAGATTATCTATTTAAGGATCTTATGACATGACGATGCAGTATAGATATAATACATGATAATTAAGAAAAACATATCATAGTTCAATTTTATATGGTCTACCCGAGACATTAACTCTCTCTCGGCAAGGTTGGCGGGTTTTCAAAAGAGCTTCTGCTACAACACCGGTGTCCAAAATACTGCACATTATATTGTCTTATACTAGGAGCCTGATCGAGTCCTACTTCGAGTGGCTTACGCTACTAACAAAGTCGTAACCGTGAACCCATCCATACATGGTGTGCTCGTCACAAAACAATTATTGGATCTAAGGCCAAACAATAAAAGTAAATATCTTTAACCATAAGATTAACCTGTATAATAGTAAGCCCATGACTGTTATCCTGCAAGTACCGGTATATCATGTCATATGATGCAATTTAATTCATAGTCTTTTACATGTATGCATTTATAATAAACTCATCATTTTCATATCTTATTATCCATCAATCGTTTTCCTAAAAAAGAGTTCACATTATTCTAAAAATGTATTTCATGAGAGTTGTAAATTATGCATGTTTTATACATAATATAATCATGCTATGTGAAAAAGTAATCCTTCAGACACTCTTGAACTTCCAAATCTGTGAAAAAACTTAACATGAGGCTTTACCCTTGATCTAGAAAGGTCCTAAGTCCTAAACTATTCAAAATAGACTTATTATCTGCATGTCAAACATTCGGCTAGAACAGGTCGAACGTTCTGTCAAAGAGGGTTGAATGTTCGGTTCGGGGCAAAAACCCGTTTTGAACCAAAAGTCCCTTTTAGGCCTGGTTCCAACATGACCTAAGGTCCTCATATGATCCCTAACACCATCTTAAACCACAATAATGCTTTCATTCAGCACATGGTACTTCCAACATCATTAAGTTACTAAACCATTGTTAATCTTACATTAAAACTAAAAACTAATTAAAGACTCAAAATCATAAGTGTGACTACCCGATTCATAATTACACTTAACAATTTTTTTTTTTTTTGAAAAACCTAATATAATCATGAACCGAACTATCATTACAGGATAATAGAAACACTTCTGCCATACATATATTTCACAACGTGTCATAAGTTACATCTATTGCATCAGAGTTACATAACACATATAATATAAATTGAGCGGAAACATATATTATGAAAGTAAATGACATAAATAGAGCTAACAACAAAACATTAATGATTAAAGATTAACATTATAACATACATAAAATAATGGCTATACAAAATGCGACACAAGCCAATATACATGAATAATGTTTGTGAACACATCATAATGAAGTACAAAAGAATAGACTATACCTTTCAAGTCTATAAAAAAATGATAAATCCCACGACGTTAATCGTAATAGCCCAAGTAGTAGGCCACGAGATCATCATCAACATTCTTTGAACCTGCATCGACAACATCTATGTAACCATAGAGATCATCCATGATTATATAGACAAAAAAGAAGAACTGTGAGTCAACAAATCTCAATGAATAAAGACCCATTGACTTTTCGCAATGAACCGATTAATTGATTTACAAGAGTTTATAATAACAGCTTCTACAAGTTTAACATTTATTTTTAGATCATCATGCAGCTGATAAAGTAAACACTGTATTCACAAAAGTATCTGAAATATAATAATAGCTAAGTACGTATAAACAAATTTCAATCTCCTGCTTTGAAGTATACACATACGTACTCATCTATAAGATAAGTATAACATATAGCTCAGCTACATCTATATACAGGCATTTCATCTCCTTTTGGCGAAACACAAGCATATTTAAGCAATAAAACAGAAAGTCTCATATGCTTCTAACCATAAAAATATACATATATGCTGGTCCATTTAACCTCATATGTATACTAATACATCTAGGAATAAAGTCCAATAAATCATCATGACTTAGCTACACGCATATACAAGCATTCTAACCCCTTTGGTGAATACAAGCATAAATGTATCTAATATCAATCTCATGAAACCTCACATAAAATCATCATATAAAACATGCTCTTCAAATCCAATACACACGGTTTCACCCCGTGATCAAGGTCTTATTCACACGGTATTACCCCCGTGATCAAGACTGTTTACACACGGTATCACCCCGTGATCAAGGTTGTTTACACACGGTATCACCCCCGTGATCAAGGCTTGTTATACATAGTATCACTCTCGTGATCAAGGCTTTTTAAGTTCCTTTAACCTATGCTCTTTTTATGCTTTTCTTACATATGCTCATAATATCATGTAAACATTTTTGTCATACTTCAATTCATAAATACAAATAGCAAGTCAAAGATCATGAAACTCAACATGTCAATATATTTGTCATAATCATAAATTCTCAATAATTCATCACAAATCACTCATCAAATATTCATCAATTTTATGAAAATAATTGAAATCATTAAATCATATATTATTACAAAATATCATCGGTTTGTTCTTTAACAATCATATTATTTATTCAAACTCATTTAAAATCATTTCTTTTGTTTAATAAATAAAAACATATGTTAAACATCAAAATACAAAACATTTATAAAAGTATCATTCTCAATAAGTATAAATACTTATATTTCGCTTGACAAATCTCAACCTTCCTCTAGACCAAATGCTTAAGCAATGTCCGCTGCATAATCACATTGCTAAAATATTAACTATACACTCATATTCTATGCCCAACACCCATGATACTTGAAAGAACAAATATCAAAATAGCCCATAAGCAACTCTTAGAATTCTAGAGTTCCAAAGAGTATTCTAACAACTGACTATATAAGTTAACCTATAGAGATTTACTATGGTTAAACACCACAAAAACTCAAAGTACATAACTAAAAAAAATCTAGGGTTTAGATTTTTACCTTAAATCCTTGAAGAATCCGGAGTTCGTGCACTTCGAAACTTCAACCCGATGAATGATGAACACAACCCAACAAGAATTCTAAAAGATTACCCAACCTCAAGCCATACATTCAAGAATGTAACTCAAATATTGAGAAACTAGGGTTTCAAGAATTTCGATCAGTGGAAGTAACTTTTCAACACCGATGATTTCATTTCTGGTGTTAGAAATGACGATTGGAATTCCCAAAGATCAATACACTAGGGTTTAAACTAAAACCTAAGAGAGAGAATGGAGAGAAATCGTGCAAGGAGGAGAAAAATGTGAAAAATGAGATGAGTGGTTTGTGACTCAGCTATTTATAGTTTCTGTCAGACACCATCGTTCGAATGGGTAAGATGTACTGTTCGAACGCCCCTCCCACATACAGACTCAAGAATTCCAAAAATGTGCTACCGTTCGAACTGATTTTAACCTGGTCGAATGGACACCCTGCATTATCGTTCGAACAATAATTGGAACGGAGATTAGAACAAGCGTCATTGGTTCCATTAATGCCAGATCCGGTCAAATGAGAGTTAGGATGAAAATTGGAACAAAACACACTGTTCGAACGACCATTAGAACGGATGCTACTGACTTAATTTATGATTTTCCAAAAGTAATTCGTTTGAATGCGACTTGGAACGAACATTGGAACGAATGCCTCTAGAACTCACCCGTTCGAACGAAAATACCACCATTCGAACGAAGGGTCACAAAATTGAATTTTTCTAAATTTTCGTAGTTGTTTATTTTTTTTTACTTTAAATTACCTTTTTACCCTTCTCTTTTCAAAGTAATTTATAATTTTATTTTAAATCTTGGGCGTTACAATAAGGTAGGGCACGAAAACTAACTAAAAAGTAGATAGGTGATAGCCTAATAACACTATTAAACACTGTGTTAAGCTTAAGAAAGTTACCTCATTTGGAAGAAAGGAATACAACTGGAAAAAAAAGAAAAAAAAAAAAAAAGAAAAGAAAAAAAAGAAGAAAAAAAGAGAGGCAAAAATAGGCTGAAGGGTGAGGGGTATATATAAGGTTAGAATTGCAGTGGATAAGGCTAAGGTGTTATTTTTAGTACTGTTAGTCATCGAATGTTCGGTGTAGGGACATTTGAAGCGAACGTTTGGGGTATCTATCGAACATCGGTGTATTGTTTTGAGATACGGTCTGACCGTCTGGGTTGTACTACTCAACATACAGTCGATTGTTTGGGCTGTACTACCTGACATACGTTCGCACATTTGGTATACGAAAGATTCAAACGTTCGGCCAACTACTTTGAACGTTCATCCGAGACAAAAAGTAAAAAATTATCCCCTTATCAAACCTTAACATTCCTATTAATTGAAATAAGGTCCACTTAACGTTATTTAATACTTGGGATATTACACAACCACAATAGTTTTGGTTGAAGCGGACAAGGTTCTAGAGCCACTACGATGGAAGATAAATGTGTTGTTTACATGGTTTGCAAGATTGGGTCTTTAGAGTTATAAAGGTTTTGTAAGTAAAAACAATTTGTAACATACACTACAAAAATTTAGGTAATTCCTAACAGTTTTAAACCGTCAGGAACTAGGTGAAAAACCGTCAGTCAAACAGTAAAAAATTCTGAATCAGAAAATTTTATTCCTGACGGTTTTGGCAAAACCGTCAGGATCCCAAACCGTCAACCTTGCTAACGGTTTGGGGGCAAAAATTCCTGACGGTTTGGGGACAAAACCGTCAGGAATTTAGTTTTATTTATTTATTTATTTTATTAATAATTTGATCATTTAAACAAGAAAACAAATGATTATTACACTAAGCCATTTTCACTTGCAAAAGAAAGCTATAATAGAAGCATTTGCTGTTATTGCGTACACCAATACCAAATTTATTAAATAATAAAAGAATATTTCATAAAATTAAGCATATCAAAAGACAGATGATTTTATATATAACTAAAACATCTCTTTTATCCAGGCTGCTCCAACCAGATCTATTCAAGTGATCAGTTCATACATCATTCTCCATCAACTCACTTGACCACAAAATTTTCAACTGTGAAACAAATAAAACTGAGAATTACAGGCTTGTGCTTACTGATTCCAGATGATCATCGTCATTGATTTCTCCATCAAGTATCAAATATACATATCAATCCATCTACAGATGCAGAAACAAGCTTGCTCCGATGGTCAGGTGCAAAGTGAACCTATTAACAATCACAAAGCTTTAGAAAACCTAGAACAAACATGTATTCCAAACATGAGCTGTAAAAATCAAGTAATAAACTTCATCATCACTGTATTATATGAACACATCACAAAAGCACTCCAGACAATTTTTTTATGAAACTCTTCAAAAAGTCTGCGACAAAACATGTTGTTGAGAACAACAATTCATCCGAGAAGAATCACAAAATAAATATAATGCAAGCTTGCCCAATGTAGAGTTCCATAGCCTTCCAGATAATCAAATGTAATTCAAGCCTCAAGCTTTAACAATATAAGCCCCAACCACAATCAACTCATACTACTGACTACACTTGCAGTTTTTGTATTCTAACTACACTTCAAGTAGTTGAAAAGGCGAAATTAAAAACTAAGTGATGTCACTATTTGCCTACTCATTACTTTTCAAAAAAAAAAAAACTTTTTGCCTACTCATAATGCTCAATATGATTAATCTCCTACTACAGACATCAAACCTGAGATTTACATCTTGTAGTAAGAAGATTATCGGTTGATCCTCCAAATGAGAAGCTAAAGACCTCTTGCGAATCGCCAGCACTTATACATGAAACCTGCAGTATCAATAATCAACAAAAGAAACAAAAACCAGAATCCCTCATTCTTAAATGAATCTACTACCAAAACCAATACAAAAATTGAAATAGCACATAACCATAATGATGCACATTATGTATATGCAGAGAGAGACCAATGGAGCTACCTGCTGGAATGACCTCATGTCCCAAGCTCTAATGGTTCCATAAGAAGAGCAAGAATGCGGCACAACCACCAATAAACTTCAACAACTCTATTTCAATTACTTATCAAAAAAAAAATTGTCAGCCACTCTTTCTAAAATCCCAAAATCACTCCATAAAACAAAACCACTTAAGACTTGACTTTCTTAAAAACATCACTTAAGAGCATAGCTTTATCAGAAGTATTTATTAGTCTTGTTCCTTTCATTATATGCTGTGACATCCAGTACAAATTACAAAAAAATTATCCAATGTTTTGCTTTCACACAGAAATTTGCATAGTTTTCAATGACTGGTCAATAATTTATTTTGTATGGTAAACCCTGAAATTCTAGCAACAATTAATAACCAGGCCTTTCTGGATTCAAATTGCTTTGACGAACAGCCATTTTTGCCTCCATTGATTTCTTAATTTCCTCAAGACGAGCAACAGCTTCCTGCAACAAAAAGGAAAATAATAGCCTTAAAAAGTCATTTCTATAAAGAAAGACCCATCCAAAATGAGCACATCAAGGTAGCTCTAAGTATTCTAGCATATTGTTAATGTCATTGTTAACTATTATTGATCATAACCCGACACAGAGCAAATAGAATCAATTTTATCATGTGCATGACAAGTCAACAAGTGAATGCATAGTCTAAGAAACTCTCCCATTTCAAGTAACTTTGCAACTAGAAAGATGAGTCATAATGCATCAGCTTTCGCCTTTCAGTAACAGATACACCAATCTCACCCCGTCATCATGCTTGCCTCGATTTTCAGCTCCAGCTCGGTTTTCATCCTCATGGTGATCCATCTTCCTATTTGTATTAATAATTATATGCCTACATAACAAGGAATTGAAGAATTAATTAGCATAGCTTCCAGATAACCATGAAAAAACACCAAATGCAACATATGACTGTGTCCAACTCCCTCAAATAACAAACTAAAACAATATCAACTGAACAAATGCGTCTCACCTAATCATCCAC
>FXXK01000880.1:0-113910 GCA_900184695.1 Betula pendula
AAAAAATAGAGAGAGAATTGACAATCCAATAACTCGGCTCAACTCAAATACAGCCCTAACTATAATTTTAGTTCTTTAATTTTGGGCAAATGTAACAATTAGCTGATAAATGCGATTTTTGTAATAATCTATGTGGCATTAGATTATTTTTTTCTGGAAAATAAGTGGTGGAAATATTTTTCTTTATTATTATATTATTATTTTATTATTATTATATTATTATATTACATATTATTTTATTATTATTATTTTTATAAAAAAAAACTTCAACTACAACTTGCGTAAATATTCACGAGATTAGAGAAGACTAAATTATCATATTACAATAGCATTAAAACACATCACATCAATTTCATTTTCACGCCAATCATACACTATACGCTATTCCCAAATTACATACGGCTTATATTATTTCGTTACTCAACTCCAATACCCTTTACTTTTCCTCACCTCGTTGTTGCTACTGCAATTTCAATCACTGTAAAAAATTTTACATATGGAACTAGGAGTTCATGGCTGGCTAAGACTCTGCATGTTTCGACGTAAAATGTTAAAAATTATTTTAGAAAAATGTTTTTTGATGTTTAGTATATACAAAAATTCACAAATATTTATTTTATATTTTTAATAAATCATATTAACCTATATAAATTAATTTGTATTTACAACATTAAAATATTAAAATATTATATTCATAAAATTACGAGACCACAATCAAAACATCGCCAGATCCCATTGGACCACCATTAAAACTCGGTCGGGACCTCACCGGATCTCGTCGGGATGCTACCGGAATCCCGTCGGGACGCCATTGGGAGACCAATGGGACCCAGTCTTTAGGTAGTTGTTGCCGAAGTTCTCTGTTTCGCTTGAGCAAATGTTATTGGAGGCAATTTTTTTTTTTTGTTATGCTGATTTTAGCATATTATTATTTTATGCACTAACATAATATAGATTGAAAATACTTAAGAGTACTACAACTTTTATTGAAATTTTCTTGTAAATTGATGTAATAGTCCACATTATATAAAAAATTTGTGCCACATAGACTACCATGTGGTAATTCATATTTTAATTTTTGACATGTTAATTAAGTGTCGTATGATATAAATTGTCATATCAATCTATAAAAAAGTTTATAGAATTCTTATTAGTACTCGTCGATTTAGGTTACAAAAATAAAATAGACAGTGGAACAATTTATATCAATCTATAAAAAAGTTTATAGAATTCTTATTAGTACTCGTCGATTTAGGTTACAAAAATAAAATAGACAGTGGAAATGAAAAAAATGTTATAGCATTCTAAAGTTGAAACACACCTAACATCTATAAACTCGAATATCCGATATCCCACGAGGGCTTTCAACATGGTTAGTGGTCAAAGCACATAATTAAGAAAAAACAGTTCGGATACAAGATTAATCAAGCGGTTGCTCGGTTACAATCTCGTGGAAAAGGCACATTAGGGGGGTGGAAAAAAAAAAAAAAAGCTTAGAAAGGTGGCTTGTCCAGCTGTCCCTATTGTGATAGTCGATAAAAATTATAGGGAAAAATAAAAGGTAGGTAATGATGGAAAGTTAATCCTAAAAGTCTTATTGTTCAACATCGGCCCACAGAATGGCCTCCCACTGCACGTAGACCTCTTGTTGTTTCATCCACATTTCTTCCGGTTTCAAAAACTTGACCAGAAAGCAGCTGACCAATTTATCAAGCACAACACGGTTTGCCAATTGAGAAATGTTTGTTTGTTTGTTTTTATTTTTTTGGCATTTTGTCATTATCTCGTTTATATTTTGGTTGAGTTGGCATGATGTATTTATTATTGATTTTGCTTTTCCTTTTTAATTAATAATAAATTGAGCATGTCAAAAGAGATGAACGCCTTAATGCAAAAAAAATTTCTCTTGCCAATTTTATAAGAATAATGTTAAAATCGATCACATTTTTATTCTATTATGTTGAAGTGGTAGTGTTAATTAGTCTTTGTTAAATAGTAGATTGACACTATTACGTCGGCAGAAAATGAGATAGTAGTAAAAGTATGATTTATAACATTACTTATTTTATAAATTAAGCTTCGGATACTAATTTAATTTAATGACACTTTGTATATAGTAATACTAGTTAGAGCATTTACATTAGATTCAACAAATTTACTATTTATTTTTAGCTAAAAACTTGCCATTTTTAATTTTAGTTATCGATTTTTTCAAAGCATTTACATCATACTCAACATTTTACCTATCCACTTTTACTATTCTCTATATATAAGATTTTTTTTTTCTCAAATAATTATATTTTTAAAGGTCAAATAATTATATTTACTCTTGATGTTTGTTATGTACCTAGCATTTCAAGGGCTGATATTTTTGTTATGTTTTCCTACTGTATGCAAGAGAGAGAGAGGAGAGGAGATGTGAAAATAGAAAAAAAAAAAGATTGAGAAGAGAGAGAATGCTCCGCATGTTTTGTTTTAATTATTTTTCATCTTTGGTAAATGAACGGTGCTTACCAAATTGTTCACACTCACGAAACATTTCGGTAAATCAGTGAGCTTGATGCATAGCGTTTTACCAAATTATACCTATCTATAAACGAATCAACAATATATATAATATTTTAATAAGTGATATTTATTTTCTGTCAGCAGTAACAATTCACCACTGGTCTACAAAAAAAAAAAAAAGATATATATAATATATATTATATAATATATATATATATATATTTCGTTTGTCGGGGTTGTCTTAGGAGTGTATGGCGCAGTGTTTGGTGTAGAAATCGTATTCTTTTGGTTTAAAAAAATTGGGAGAAACTAATTCAGGGGATGAAAAGTCTCTTCTTTTCACCGCGGTCAAGTTTAAGCTTACTGCAACATTGGAAGGATATTTTGGCCCCCTCATAATTCATTAATGCTTTGGCCCTTCCAATAAAAATTTCTGATTCCGTCTATGGGAGAAATGTTAAGGTCGTTCCATAAAAATTATAAGGATACTTTTAGTAGTATCACTTTTGAGATCTTGTATAGGGTTAAAATCAAAGTCATTTTCTTGCCAAATGTTCGTGATGTGCCTATTAAGAGAGGAGTACAGTTGGGGAGTCGTGCTACGCGTCCGCTTAGCACAAAGTGAGGGTATGCCAAATTTTTTTTTTTGTTTTTTTATTCCGCTTTTGTGAGGGCATGCTCTAGAGTTGGGAGTCCGTCTAGCGTCTATTTGTATTAAAAATAAATAAATAAATAAATAAAATTACTTTTTTTTATTAAAAAACAGGGTTAAACTTATTTGATTTCCGTTTTATTTTTCTCTAAGGTTTTGAATTTTTTTTTTTAACAAAAAACAGGTTCAAACTTATTTTATCTCCATTTCAAAACTTTAGAGAAAAATAAAATGGAAATTTGATAAGTTTAAAGTTGTTTTTTAATGAAAAAAGATGATTTTTTTTATTTTTGATTTTTTTTTCATCTAAAACGGATGTGACGGACGCCTAGCGCGATTCTTAAGAGAGATCTGACTATATTTTGGGACTTTTGAGATGTATTTTGTTTAGTTTTGCTATTTTTTTTTTCCTTTTATTTTTTTATTTTTATTTTTTGTAAGTACAATAGATAAAACTACAACACAGTTTTTTAGGCTCTCGGTTGTGTTGGCATTTCCATTTGATTTTTAGGTCTCTTGAGTTGTTTGTTATTCTTTTGTTTTTGTTGAGTGTTTTTCATAAATTTCTTACTTCAAAAAGAAAACTAAAATAAAACAACCACTTACTGTGGTAGGAAGAAAAGCCACCGCATGATGAATTGGTCAGAGTTGTCTTGGCTGTTTCGTCAAGCATCCTAATGAGAGTTGACAGCTTGGCGCATCACATGAAGATAAAAATACATGGGGTTGGAAGAATTTTTTTTAATTTAGTTTGTTAAATTAATATTTGTCTTTATAATATTTAATAACTAAAAATGCATGCGAGAATTATACTCTCTAAAAATATCTATCAATTTAATAAAATGAATTATAAATTCTTTTCAATTTGGAGGAAAATTTTGTCATATACGAGCCATATACTATATATTTTAAACTAAACCCACAACCATATTCAAATTGCCATAAACATCCAACCAAAAAATAAAAAAATAAAAAGCTTGTCTTTCTGGCTCTCCCATTGATTAATGAGAATGTTGATACAATGACTGAACACCAAGTACAAGAAAAAGGCTGAAACGAGAATAAAAGCTAGAGAAGTTCACCAAGAATTTGACTAAACCACTTTCGATACTTGAGTTAGTAAAAATATTAGTAATTAGTGCATCTTGATTTTAGAATATGATTGGTTGTGAGCTTGACCGACGGGCTTCTTCATGGCCATGGCCTGCCCTTTCGGTAGGCAAGCTTTATGGGCTTAAGAGGCCTTGGGTAGACGGACCTTATGAGACCAACGAAATTGATATACCAATAATCTTCCAATTTTTTAGGCCAACTTAATTAGTAGACAATTTCTCTAACTGTCCATCGGGCTGGGTACACCATAGTGCATTAGAAATTACTTTTCAATCTCTTCGATATATGAAGTAGCCATCAAATCAATCTTTTCTTTTTTCCTTTTTTTCTTTTTTATTCTAATTGAATGGAAAAAAAAAGGTTATAGGGGATCAAATCGGTCATTGGATATGCAGTAATGCTTCCCTTTCCATGTCGTGGTCTTACCCAATATAGAAACTAAGAAACATCATGTTGTGCTTTTGGCTCTTCGAAGATTTGCAAATTAGGAGAGAAACTAAGGGCGCCTTTTGATCCTTTTTTCTTTTTTTTTTAGGGGGGTGCCTTTTGATCCTTATTACGCCAAGTAGGAAACAAGAAAAGGTAGTCTAGATTGCTTTGACCCCGTGCTTTTTGATAAATTTCGAAAGTATTTATTATTACTTAAATCATGACGTCTCATTGACCTCGCTACCCCATATGATCACACTAATAAAGTAAGGTCTCTAATTTTAGGCCGCCCATTGTCTTAGAGGAGGAGCAAAAACCATATCTACGACTTCCTTTTTTTTTTTCGTATTCAAAAACCATATCTACGACTTGCTATGTCGTCAAAGGGACGTCCCGAGGTCAACACGTAATACTTACCAAAAAAAAAAAAAAAAGTCAACACGTTAGGTTAGGTAATTTCCAATTGAGCAAAGTTTTTATTTAAATTATATTGGAAGTATTTTATTTTTTGTTTTTTTAATTTAGTCTATTAAATTAGTACGTATCTAAATTAAATGCATATAAGAATCAAAAGAATTTTTAACTTTCATATGCATGTTTGACACGTGTCAATTTAATAGATTGAGTTAAAGAAAATTCTTCTAACTTAATTTAAAAGAAAACTTTATTCTTTGCAATTTTGCATGTAGCCACATGTGAAAGTCCATTTCATAATTCGGATTAATTTTCACATATTTATTAATATATATGTTGACACTGGACACATATTAAAATTAAATGATATGACCATATACATCATTAAAGGTATGTTTGAGATTGCAATTTCTTAGACAAAATATGTGATTTTAAACTGAATCACAAAAAATAAATTGTTTGAAATTGCATTTTATAAAATAATTCAATTTGAAAACGCAATTTTCAAATTGCAGGTAAGTGAGTGTTTTTTTGAAAATGCACAATTTTAAAAACTAAACTATGATTTTGTCAAACGTTTAACTACATTTTTAAAAATCATGATTTCAATTTCAAGTCGCATATTTTGAATTCGCTATTTTTAAAATCACACTTTTTGAAATCATAATTCCAAACATACCTTTAATGTAACCCAAAAAAAAAAAAGGTTTAATGCAATTTCATGTATAGATATGAACAATTCTTGCTCTATCCTAGACCACGTCCAATTTTTGACAGTGTCTTACTGTCTTAAGTGGTTCTTCTCTTTTCAGGCAAGCAACATTGAACTAAAATTATGGTAGTTACTGAAAGTTTTATAAAACTGTTTTGGTTTACATAAACAAAGAACAGTAAAGTATGGTATATATATAGCCAAGAGGCAAAGTATCTTTACAAGTTAATGAAGTACAGAAAATACATATAAAACTACACAAGTATACATATAAAAATACACAGCAAAAAACGAGAAGGTGGCTGAATGGTTAAGTGTTGAAGTGGTGAAAGAGATCAGGGAAGATGTAGATCAAACGAGGTGAGGTCCTGTGAGTTGGATGGGTTGCAGCATGAGCTTTTTTTTTCAAGTCAATTGCAGCATGAGTTGAGAGTGGAGGAGCTATTGTTGTGCGGACTGGAATCAGCGGAAGTAGTAGCATGGAGTGGGCCGCTGGAGGTGTGAGGAATGGTGTGAGTTTTGAGAGCAGGAGTGATTTAGGAGTTTATTCGCATATTGCTGATGAGGTGGTTGATTAACATCCTTGGATGTGTTGATTAGGTTATTATCTTAACATTTACAAGTGGAATATTTATGTGGAATATTCTGCTATGCTGATTGCTGTCATATTTGGTACCGTACAACTTGCTAGTTCCAATAGTATATAGTATATGTGTCTTGCAAGTTGCATCTTTTACCCTTTTTTTTAGTTTCATTTCCCCACCCACAGCTTCTACCATCTAAATAATCGCTTTACATGTGAAAATGCGAAAATAATACAAAGGCAAGAAAGGGTGGTCCCTCAGTCCCTCTCACTATAAATAAATTATTAAAAAAGAGAGTTTTTCTTGTGATAATTAGTAATTACTTTGAATAATAGTAATATTACTCTACCGATATAACATGTTTAAGTGTCAACGTATATATTATTAGACTATTATTAACAGTAGCTTTCCTTAATTTTTTTTTTTAATGTAAGGAATAAAATTATTTTTTAGTCGAATATTTAAATACACTCTACAGCAGCTTCTCTTCATCTTTCCCTATATGAATTAAATATTTTTTAAATTAAATGCTAAAAGAAAGAGAGTGAAAAAAGAAATCATTTAAATATTGTTTTAAACTAATAGTAAATGATGGTTCCTGAGTCCCTCTCACTATAAATAAATTATTAAAAAAGAGAGCTTTTCTTGTGATAATTAGTAATTACTCTGAATAATAGTAATATTACTCTACGATATGACATGTTTAAGTGTCAACATATATATAATTAGACTAAGAGCATTAACAATAGTTTTCCTTAAATTTTTTTTTAATGTAGGGAACAAAATTATTTTTTAGTTTCCTATTTAAATACACTCCACAGCAGCTTCCCTTCATCTTTCCCTATATGAATTAAATATTATTTAAATTAAATGCTAAAAGAAAAAGAGAGGAAAAATAAATCATTTAAATATTGTTTTAAACTATTAGTAAAGGGTGGTCCCTAAGTCCCTCTCACTATAAATAAATTATTAAAAAAGATAGTTTTTCTTGTGATAATTAGTAATTACTTTGAATAATAGTAATATTACTCTACCAATATGACATGTTTAAGTGTCAACGTATATATTATTAGACTATTATTAGCAGTAGCTTTCCTTAAAAAAAAATTTAATGTAGGGAACAAAATTATTTTTTAGTTCCCTATTTAAATACAGTCCACAGCAGCTTCCTTTCATCTTTCCCTATATGAATTAACTATTATTTAAATTAAATGATAAAAGAAAGAGAGAGGAAAAAGAAATCATTTAAATATTGTTTTAAACTAATAGTAGGTGAGAGAGAGAGGAGAGAGAAAGTTTTTTATATTAAAATAATGCTAAGGGAACCACTTTTAGTTCCCTAGATGAAAGTGGTTCCCTTCGTGTTTCTATAGTTTAGGGAATACTTAAGGAAGCTGCTGTAGGGACATTTCTGAGTTTTTTTAACAGTTTTCCTACACTAGGAAAGGAAATGAAATTTAAAGAAAGCTGCTACTAATACTCTAAATAGTAATATTACTCTAAATAAAAAACATGACGTTAAGGGTAGCTCAAAAGTCATAGAGAGACTAAAATAAAAGTCAATAGAAAGAGGAGGAATCTCTTCTCTTCTTCTTTTTTCTTCTCTTGTTTTTCATGTGCTTGAGTTGTGGCTTTCTGGCAACTTCTATTGCCACCTCAACCGTCGGCGCCACTGTGTTTTAAAGTTTTTTTGCAGCTTTTTATTTTTTTGCTATTTTGTGTTTTTTTTTTTTTGTTGTTGTCTAGACCCTTGGTCGAAGACGGTTTTGATTTCTGATCTTTAAGGCCGGGGAAAAGTCGATCAATGTGAGAAGCTATCTCTTACAACCGGATAAATAAAGTTGGTATAATTTTGGATTACCTATGTCTTAAATCTAGTCTGCTCGAAATAGATTTGTTATTTAACAGGTGTTTTACATAAATGAGCGGAAGATAATATCATAGATAAGTTTTCTTTTTCTATGACCGTGTAAGTTTATAACATTATGTTATGATTATCTGGGTTTTATGCTATTTATGATAGTTAAAATTTATTATTTGTAAGAGTTTTTACTCTTGTTATTAATAAATTATGAAATTTTCACATTAAAAAAAAAATCTGAATAAAAAACATTTATTTCCCAATTGACCGTGATAATACCGCTGTCACAGCCAATCTTTGTGCCCCGTCGACCGTTCCTTTCTAGAGACCGTCCAATTTTGGCCTAACGCGATCCATACTAGTGCCAGACTGCCGGTACGAATTTATCCTCAAAGCGAAGAAGCCAAAATCCGAAACAACCCCGAAACTACGCTCGCCAAACAAAGCCTTACCCAAAGCCAACGTTACCGGTTTCTTTAGCCACTCAAAAGCCAAATTCAATACATTCTTTATTTGAAATCCGCCAAACACCACGTTAGTTTCTTATTTTAATATTTGTCTGAAATCGCAATGAGGTAGTTTAAGCGCGCCGCGCGCGTATTATATATAGCCATCAAATCTGACCTCAACCAACACCCTTCGCACTTCGCACTTCGCACTTCGCAGAGCTCAGAGTCTCAAAACCTCACCGACGGTACCGACCGTTGGTGTGTGTTAGAAAAAAATAATATAAAAAAGAGCGCGAGCAACTCACCGTGTCGACTCAGTCTGCCTGGATCTCGAGCTTAGACTCGGTTCGGGGTCGCGATCCGGTGAAATCAAAGGTAAAATGCACGTTGACTCTGTCTGATCCGTGCTTTGGTTGATGATTTCAATGGTGCTTTAAGATCTGTTATACCGCGTCGTTTGGTTGGTTTTGAGATGTTTTCTTGTGGATACGAAGGTTAATTTTAACAATGTGGTTCGAATTTGATTTCCCGTCGAGTTGTAAATTCCTGGTGTTGATTGTTTTGATTTGGTTTGATTTCGTATTTTGTTGTCTTTTGATGAATTTTGGTGCAGAATTTTGAGTTCATTTTCATTTGCACAATGAGTTACTTGAATTGAATTTGCGTATTTTGTCAGATCTGGTTAGGATATAGCTACTGTTAGTCTTTTGATTGATTGATTTATGGTTTTTGTAATTAGCATTTCCAATTGTGCGTGCAAGAATTAATTCTGTCAAAGTTCTTGTCTCTGTCTCATCAGAATGTGAGGTTTTAGTTTGATCTCTGTTTATTTGTAACCTAATTGAAGTTAGTTTTCACACTTCAAATCATGCTCTGAGCATGGCCTTAATTGAGGATTATGATGCTTGTAGCCGATCCCAACTCATAGTAAATAAGGTTTTGTTTACTTGAAATGTAAGACCACGTTTCATTTAGCAGGACCTTTATTTATTAGAACAAGGATTTGTTGAAAGGAATAGCGAGACAAGATTTGGGTAGCCTACCCTGTTAGTATGGATAACGATTTTGTTGGGTTGAGGTTTCCCACACTACTTTTTTCATCTGTATTTGGAAGCATGTGTTTGTGTGACGAATCAGATATTTTATCTCAAATTACTTAAAGAAAAAAAAATCAAATATTGTGATATTGATGCTGCTTAATTTTTCTCGCTGTCCAAGAGAATCAGAAGAAGCTGATTGAACCTGTTGTACTTTTGTTGCGATTATAACTTCAATCGATTTCTTGAGAAATTCAAATTGTTGTTTATTGGGTCAAATGATATTTTCAGGAGTAAGCAAAATGATGAAACAAGAATCACTTAGTTTGTAGAAATTAGAATGTTGTAGAAAGTTCCCTTCATTTGTTTATGGCTATGAAATTGCTGCATTATAATTCTTTCAAGGCTGAAATGCATGAAGAATATTTTAGGTTTTTGAGGTAATCGGGAAAGGAAAATATTTGGGACATTTGAAATGGCTCCAACCCTCTGATCCATGAAAGATATTTTAAATATGTTAAACCATCTGTCATTTACTTGATGCAATAGTTATTTTCCAACTACATTCTGTTTAGATTCCATGTCCTGTATTGTGATCACAAAATTAGAAGGCATTTTTCTTCTCATTAAAAGCTCTGGCATGTGGCCTAGCTGGATTTTGTCTTTGATTTCATAATACCACCTAAATCAATTGGATGGATTTTCACTTATTGATTGTAGCGAAATGATTTATTGTATGACGGGTGTTTGAATCTTTTGGTTGTTCTGCGACGGCGTGCTTTATAACTTTTAGGTCTTCTATTTCTAAATTTTGCAACTAGTGTTCCATGTTCCCTCCTCTACCCTACATTTGTTGTATTCATGTTAAGTTAAATTTAAAACCTGTCTGCTCACGTTCAAGAACTTTGTCCAATGAGATTGCAGTGACTTCTTTTATTGTCATTTTAGATCTACATATGTCAATGCAGAGTTCCGTATGAGTGCATTTGTTTTGGGAATGGATATAAATATAGGAGACTATGGGGATTTATCTACTATCCAAACCTTGATTTCCATTTTTTACTAGTCTGAATCAGATTGTTGTAAGATTCTGACCATGTAATCAACAGGAAAAGCAAGGAGCATATTACAATGAAGGCACTTATTCTCGTTGGAGGGTTTGGGACAAGGCTGAGGCCATTGACACTCAGTGTCCCTAAGCCGCTTGTTGACTTTGCTAACAAACCGATGATCCTTCATCAGGTATAACTTTGAGAGAATGTTCTTTCTTCTAGAAGTAATTTGTGTTCTTCTATATTCATATATTGGAAAGATGCTTATACGTTGATTGGCTTTTTGTTTAGTAAAATTTGTTGATTGCCTGCATTCTTTGTGAAGTCTCTTCTGATTTTCATGTTTGAGATTTATAATAGAGAAGCAACTTATTTATGTTAAATTTGTAAATGTAAAGTGCTATGATGTTGAATTATTTCCACCATGCTCCTTTGTCATCCTCTCCCCACTTTCCCCCTTCCCTTGGGTTATTTGTAATTTGTCTGTTAACTTTAGGTTGACATGTCTTTTGAATTTTTCCTCAGATTGAGGCTCTTAAGGCTATTGGAGTCAATGAAGTGGTTTTGGCTATCAATTATCAACCAGAGGTAAATAAACCAAGACTTTCTTCCCACTACAACCCTACAATGCTTGTTTAATGCTCGAGAGATTGGTGTAGCTAAAGTTTGGAGAACTACTAATAGTCTTACTCCTTGTTTCCGCAGGTGATGTTGAACTTCTTGAAGGAATTTGAAACAAAGCTTGGGATCAAGATCACTTGCTCACAAGAGACTGAGCCGCTTGGCACTGCTGGTCCTCTGGCTCTTGCTAGGGACAAACTAATAGATGATTCTGGTGAGCCCTTTTTTGTTCTCAACAGTGATGTTATCAGCGAATACCCTCTCAAGGAAATAATTGCATTCCACAAAGCTCATGGAGGAGAAGCTTCCATAATGGTCACCAAGGTAGCACTCGAACATAACATTGCACTTTCATGTAGACATTGTGAAACAGTAGATGAAGATGTCTGAAAATAATTTCTTCTTATCATGTAGGTGGATGAGCCATCAAAATATGGTGTGGTGGTTATGGAAGAATCTACTGGGAAAGTTGAGAAATTTGTAGAAAAACCAAAATTATTTGTTGGTAACAAAATCAATGCTGGAATTTACCTGTTGAATCCCTCAGTTCTGGATCGAATTGAACTGAGGCCCACCTCAATTGAGAAAGAGGTCTTTCCAAAGATTGCTGCAGAGAAAAAGCTGTATGCTATGGAGCTACCAGGATTTTGGATGGACATTGGACAACCGAGGGATTACATCACAGGGCTGAGACTCTACCTGGACTCATTGAGAAAGAACTCTCCATCAAAGTTGGCCACTGGCCCCCACATTGTGGGAAATGTTATAGTGGATGAGTCTGCCAAAATTGGCGACGGCTGTCTGATTGGTCCTGATGTTGCAATTGGTCCTGGTTGTGTCGTTGAGTCAGGAGTTAGGCTCTCTCGCTGCACGGTTATGCGGGGAGTCCGTGTCAAGAAGCATGCTTGCATTTCCAGCAGTATCATTGGATGGCACTCCACTGTTGGACAATGGGCCCGCGTCGAGAACATGACCATTCTTGGAGAGGATGTACATGTCTGTGATGAAATTTACAGTAATGGTGGTGTGGTTTTGCCCCACAAAGAGATCAAATCAAGCATTTTGAAGCCGGAGATAGTTATGTGAGGGTATGTTGGTGAAATTAGTCCATTGTGTTGAGGAAGTAGTAAGTTATTTCTTCTGAAATGTGTTTCTTCCTTTCCCCCCCTTTTTCTCTTCTCCACAATGTGTAAAATTCAGTTTCTGCAAGTTTGAGTGATGTGAGTTAAAAAGTTGGAAGGGTCAGCAACTTTTATAAAGGGCATAAATATGCACATTTGTGTGACGTGTAATCTTTGGTGTATATATAGGAATAAATTATTTGTTGGTTTCTCCAGCTTTTTGCAAGTTATCAAGATGAATATTTTATTTGTAACATTTTTAATCAGATGATCGGTGCAATGTTTCAATGTTTGTATTCTATGATATGTTCTTGAAGACCCTTCTGTCGGCTGCATAGATTCTGAATTCTTCTTTTGGCGAATCCAAAACTAAAACAAACATTTTCCTGGATGGACCTTTACTCTGTCTTTAGCATCTTTACTTGCTAATGAAGCAAAACTCCAAGTTTGGGAAAAGAAAAAGCTTCATGGCTTGTGAATGGTGCTTTTGTAACATATGCAAGAACATATGTTGAAGAAAAAAAAATGATCGGAGATCTCTCCTGTGCTAAAAAAAAAGAAAAAGGTGGAGTTTCACTTTAGGCAAGCCAAACTCGTGTTACACAATTTTTCAAGACAGTTTTTTTTCTAGATATTTTTTTCAAGTCAGTTTATTAAATTGACATTTGTTTTAAAATATGTAATTTTTACATATATTTTTATGAAATAAATGTGCTTAATAAATAAAAATATAATATTATTTAATAGATTGAATACGACTATTATATAACTGGTACGATGTTACATTGAAAATCAGCTCATTTATTTTCTACAAATGCTTATCTTTGATTTTTACTGATTCGACATGTACAAATTAGATCCTTACGATATCTTCTCTTGAACCGTAGACCATCATATGATTCCATTTTTATCCAATTTTAGCCAAACTAAAAATATATATAATATAAAACTTACAATATATATATATATATATATATATATATATAAAAGATGGCAGAAACTTTTGGCCGTTTTTCCTTGCATCCACACTTCACAAAATGGCACCGACAGTTTAAGCGGTTTATAATGCAGCAAATTATAGAAACCGTATGCACTGTTAGGTTTTGCTGATAAAAATGAAAAAATTGTGTGGCGTGAGTTGATCAACTGTCTGGAATCTCTCAAGATTTGATGATAAAGAAAGCTTTAATCACTGATTAGTACATTCTTTTGTGAAAAGAACGATTGAGTATAAGAGGACCCTTCAATACTTTTATTATTTTGGTAACAAGTGGCAGGAAAAAAAAACTTAAAAAAAAAACAAAACAAGCCAAATATTGCAGAAGAAACGGAGAAGGGAATGCGTGGCCTACCATGTGAAGTGAACCTACTCGGCAATACGGTTATTTTATGTTCATCAAAATTAATATAACTTTTAAAATTATAATTGAATTAAAAGTGAATGATATATTATAAATTTAATGATAATTTTAAAAATCACATCAATTTGATTAATACAAAATAGACACAAGAGTTCACATATATAATTACTCAATTAGAGTATATAGTAAAGAGTAATGATACATGTCGATTCTTATATTTATCTTGTGTTAACTAAAATTGATGTGACTTTTAAAATTACTATTAAATCAAAAGTCAATAATGATCTATCATAAATTTAATAGTAATTTTCAAAATCATATCATTTTTTGTTAGCACAAAATAGACATAAAAATTGACACATATATTTACACATAATTAGAAAGCAATTGTAAAGTATAGGATTGCAACCAATGGACCTGCCTCTGAAAAAAAAAAAATTCTAATTCTAATCCACTAAGTTTACGTTCTATTCTATAAAATTTATGAATTTTATAAAATATTGTTAACCCTACGTCGTATAACATAGTAGCCATCGGGGAAGGTGAGTGTCGGTTTTGGTTTCTAACTTTTAAGGTTCCGTTTGGTTCTTGAAATTAGCCACAGAGATGGACATATTGCTAAAGTGACTGGCTTTGTATTTCTCGATCGCTCGGCGTATCTAATCTTTGTTTGTTCTATTTTCTCTCATAGTTAAAAAATTAAAAAGTACAAAAGCGATTTTCAAAAAAAAAAAAAACCGAAAGGGATGAGAAGAATGTGATTAGACGTCCCCTTGTAATTTAAGGAAAAATTTTACTAAATTTATGATATTTTAGTATTTTTCAATATATTTTAAAGTTTCAAAATTTGCAATGTTAGGTTGCTAAGTTTAAAAATTTTGTTATGTCACCGATCTGTTAAGATTTTTTGATTAAACCTAACGGAGGATACTGAAATACCCAAAATACCCATATTTAAAAAAATTAAAATGTTGAATGGTTTGTTGACTTACGACCGTAGGTCACGCCAAACACAAGGTAGCCCACCGTTGGTTACGTTGTGACTTGCACTATTTTTTTTTTTTAATAATTTTTTTTATAAATTTTACAGAGGTATAAAAGATATTCACCTATTAACGTGTGATTTAACGCTAAATTTTGACATAAGGAGTGACATTGCAAAGTATTAAACTTAGTAACCCACATTGCAAAATTTTAAACTTTAGAAATATGATTACAAAACGTTGAAACATCAGGAAGGGTAAGTAAGGTTTTTCCTAGTTTTATTTATGAAAAAGGTTTAGGGTATTACAAATTTTGCAATAGTTTTCTTACAAATTCACGTGATAATCACATTTTATAAAAATGAGTATCACGTAAATTTTACATGGCATTCACATTTTAGTGACTAATATGATAAGTGTCACATAAACTACCACATCAATTTAGAGAACTTATAATAAAAGATTAATTACCTTAGCATGACCCTTTCATGATATGGATATCACAATTTTTAATAGAAATTATTTGCATAATCAAACTAGGAATCAAGATCTCCAATAATTACTTGTCAAAATTGCAAGCAATCCAAACAAATAATTGTTGAGATCCGGATCCATGAACTACTAGTTGAGATTTTATTTTCAGCAGCGAGGAACTTTCATTGACTAGCTGAAATGTAGTTTTCAGAACTCGGAAAATTTTTTGTGGTAGTAGTAATAGTTCCAATCTAATGCTCCTTCCAAGCCATATATTAAAATGAGGTTCCAACTTATAGTGAGGTGGTGTCCTTGAAAGCACAGCCTTTTCGGACAAGTAAATTAACGAAGGATGTTGACAAACGGGCTTTTGTGAGCTATTGACCCATTGGGGTGTGGCTTGTTAAGAAATTGGTGCGGATCCGTATAAATTGATACTCAAAGTGAAATTTTAAAGGAGATGTTTTTAATTTTTTTTAAAAAAACATTATAATAAATTTTTTATGTTAAATATGAAATATTAACAAATTTATTTGTAAATCATTATTTTCAGTTTGAAATGAAAAATTACTAATTAAATTTATTTTTTAAAAAAATTGTGTTATTGCATGTAAAATGTTATCAATTTTGTTGATATAGTTGGTTGCACATCTAACTTCATAATGAGAATGCATGCAAGAGGGAAAGTGAGAGTAAGCTCGAAGACTTATCAGGGGTGCCAACTAGAGATACTTCATATGCTTATGTAAGTGACAATTTCTTGGAAAGAAAGCAAAAAAAAAGAGAAAATTAGAATAAAAGAGAGTTGAAAAAGTCTACATGTTGTTGTTGTCTCTCTCTTGTATGAAGCATTCTTCTCACATATTAGTATGGTTAGGTGTCACTTTTTGGTTGGGCATGTTTTTAGTTGTGTATGACATTCGACTTATGTCCTCTGTGAGGTCCCCTACCATGTGTCGTATGTTGTTTGAATACAAATTTAGTTGGGTAATGAAAATACCCATTGCCCCGTCACATGATTTCCTGCCGAAAATAGAGGAGACAATTATTATAATGTGGCGAGATGATGATGTTCAGTGACACGACTCTCTTTAATCTTGAGATGGCTAATGTGTCGATCTACTTGACTCATAGGGCTTGTGGTTGGCCCTAATTGTTTGGCCTAAAGAGTTTCTTTGGCTAGATGTATCATATTTATATATAATAGTTTTTTTTATACTTTGACCACTTGGTGTTTTATTTTCCTGTTAGATTCATTACTATATGCTTGTCTTCTTGTGTCATTAACATCAAGTTCAATTTTTCTTTATTGCAATTATAAGTTCATTAATTTTTTTTAAAGAAGTGGTATTAGGGCTTAGGGGTACTAAAACAACTTTGACTACAAAGTCATTTACAGACTGATATTGCTAGCCATAATTTGTTAAATAATTAAGCAAAAAAATTAGTTAATCATACACTTTTCATTATTTCACTAATTATAGTACTTCAAACATTTTTCTTTTTAAAGATGTCTACCTTTAAAAAATTTTAAAAGCATATTCTTTGATTTTTATTTGACTTATTTTAATTAATTTTTATTGGAGTTGTTGAAGTATCAATACATCTTAATATGAGGCCACTTGTGATTATTGTAGTCCTCCAGTACTCCACGACATCGTACCCCAAGTCCTCCCGCAAGCTGATGTCTTTCATCAAAGGCAAACGTACGCAGAATTCAGTTATATTTCTAGAGAAGGAATTATCAGGACGATGAATTTTTTTTATCGAGAGAGATGCTATTTAGCATATTACTGTATAACCGTGTCTCTATAAACTCTTTGTTTCGAAGCCCAAATGACTACGGCTAGATTCCCACCACAAAGAAGTCGAGGTCAAGCTTAAGTTTATTGATGAACTTAGCTTAAAAAAAGACAAATTCTTCAATCGTGTCCTTTTTCCCTAAAACAAAAAGAAACTCCTATATATCCTCCATTTTGAAGAAAATAAACAAGAATCATGTCAATTATGGGTTTCAAAGCATCGAATTTTGTTTAGATGGGGAGAAATTTTAGAAAAAATGAGAAAAGAAAGAAGAAGAAGAAAAAAAATCTTTAGTTTTTTGTTTTTGTCTTTTTTTTTAGAAGAAGTGATTTTAAAAAGAAACAAAATTTTCTTTCAAATTAGAGTCGAAGATTTTATTAAACTGATATGCACATGATTCTCATATGTATCACATGCTCTAAAAATAAATGTTAATTTAATGAACTAAGCTAAAAGAATTTAATCCAACTTAATTTGAAAAAAAAATCATTAATTTTTATTTTTTTTAACGTAATGAAAGTTCAAGGAGTGGGTTTTTTTTTTTCTTTTTAAAATCAAAATATCAAATTTTTAATGGATCAAACAGGAAGCAATTTTTTTTTAAAAAAAAAATTATTATTTTCCTATAAAAACCGTGCAAATTGATGTCTTTCTTTTCTTTTTTGTATTCACTTAACAAAAAATGTCTTATTATTATGGGAAAGTATATTTTTCCAACTTTCTCATCCAACTCCCATCCAACTTAAGTGTAAAAACTTTTTATTTATTTTTATTTATTTTTTTATTTTTAAAAAATACAAAAGAGTTGGATGAAGTTGAATAGAAGAGTTGGAGGTGTAGCACACCTCTATTATTATTATAGGAGCTGACATGTAGTATTTCAATTGGTTGCACAAGTCAGGGGCGGATAATCCGAGCCTACCCCTACATAGATCTTAAAACCCTGAACACTTCAAAGCCCTCGTTCCCGTGTCTCTAAAACCCTAAAAACCTTTCTCAGCTGCGACTCAGAGAAATGGCCTTCACTTCCATTCTTCGCAAATCGACTTCTACTTTAGCCACACTCGCCGGTAGACTCGTGGGGGGACAGAGAAATTACCATTCTGCCCTTTTCACGGCCATAAACCACACCAATCTCTCTCGCAGGCCCTCTCTGAGAAGCCGTTTGGTTCCGAGCCTTCACTATTCTTCGGCTAAGGAGCTGACGGATGTTGATGAGATCCTTATTGAGGTTATTGATAGGGATATCACCCTTTTGCTGCGGGCTGATGATCACGATCGGGTGAGTAGTTTTCTATTTATTTTTTGTTTTATGGGCTGTTTGCTTGTTGAGAAAGTGAGGGAAAAACGAAAAGAAATGAAAATTTTAAGGGTTTTTAACTTCTTTTGGAGAAGATGGAAAACCCACTTCAATTCTACCATATAGTCGTATTTGGGCAAGGAAAAATTAATCGCTCGATATCTAGAATTTAAGGAGAAAGATTTCTGGGTAGTTTGGTTGCTCCAAAAGGAGAGGGTTAGAAAAAAACGAAAAAGAAAAAAAAGAAGCTTAAATGCTACGGTTTTATATTTTGGAGATAATAATACTCAGAAGACTTCGGGTTGTGTATTACTCGAGAAAAATTTACCGGTTTGTTAATGTTTTATCAGTAGACGAACTTGTACATATTGTAGATTATTCGTGGATATTTCCTTTGATGCGCGGAAGTCTTTTACTTATTTATGGTCTCCTAAATTAGTGATACTTTAGGATCTTACCGCTTTTTTTTTTTTCGATGAATTTTCTTATACAATAGGGTTAGCTCGAATGAGATACTCGATTGGTTAATATCATGATATCGGAGTCTTCATTCAACCGATAAACGGTTCTTGCAGGCAGGTTGTGTATTCGGAGTTTACCCACAATGATGAGTTATGAAATGGCCTTTCCTGAAGGGTTCCATGTCATTAAAAAAATAAATAATAATAATAATAATAAAAAACTTAATTTTCCCCACTGATGGTATTGATCCCTTTTTTTTGTTTGATAGGTCGAAATGATTCCAAGTGGTTTTCCTTTTGAAATCGAAGATAATCCAGGGCTTCAAACTGTAACACTGAAAAGAACGTATCAAGGTGAAGAGATAGAAGTGGAAGTTAACATGCCTTATCTAGTTACTGGGGAAGATGATGATCATGATAATGATGGTGATGGTGAAAAGGCGAATCAATCTAGCTTGCCACTGGTTGTTAGCGTGTCTAAGAAGAGTGCACCTAGTTTAGAGTTTGGTTGCACTGCTTACCCCGATGAAGTTGTGATTGACAGCTTGTCTGTGAAACGTCCAGAAGTTTCTGAGGATGATGTTGCCTATGGGGGGCCTGACTTCAAGTAAGCTTTTTATTTTATTTTATTTTTTCTATTCAATATGGGAAAGGGGAAAAAGCTTTTATTGTTCTTGCTTGTATATGGTTAATACAATATTATGGTTTCTCTCTGTTCTCTAATTTATAGGCGTCTTCTTCTCTGTCTTTTCCAGTGATTTGGATGAGAACCTGCAGAAGGCTTTCCACAAGTATTTAGAGATAAGGGGAATCAAGCCCAGCGCAATTAATTTCTTGCACGAGTACATGATCAACAAGAACAGTAGAGAAGAATTGAATTGGCTCAAGAAACTTAAGAATTTCGTTGAAGCCTGATCTTGTACCGAATGCAGCAACTTTGGTCGCAGAGGACTTATGAATTGTTGCTAAAATCTACTATTGGGTGGAAAACCTTGTGTTGTCTGAGGGAGGGTGGCATAAATGGCAGGCTTTTATTTATTTTTTTCTGAGAAAATGGCAGGCTTTTATTTAGAAGTTAATTAAGCTGCGTTTGATATGAAAATGGAAGTGCTGTTCGACCTAATTTTAAAAACCTACTATAATTGAATGGGTCAGGTTCTTACAACTCCTGCAGTGTCCATAACTTTGTTCAATGTTTCCGATGAAGATGTATATCTATCGCCTATACCGGAAAATCTCTATTTTTGGTGTTTGTTTTATTTTATTTCTTTTACGTATCTCTACCTTTGCTGCAATTTGTCAAACTTAGGTGTAAATCAACCCTCAAAGAACAGAACCATACGTTTATTGCCTTGGTCCCTTAAGAGAATGGGCCCTCATTCAGTGAATCACTTCAGGCCTATAAGCCTCTGTAACATTGTTTACAAGCTGGTTTCCAAGATTCCAGCCTCCCGATTGAAGACTCTTCTTCCTCAGATTATTTCCCCTCTTCAGTCGGCTTTTATCCCAAAAAGAAATATCCAGGACAACTCAATTCTTGCCCATGAATTGCTACACTCCTTCAAGAACAAGAAAAGGTAAAGGTGGCTATATGTTTCTAAAGACGGATATGGAGAAGGCCTTTGATAGGATGGAGTGGAATTTCATTCTTGAAATTATGAGGAAGTTAGGCTTCTCTCTGATTTTGATAAATTGGATAAGGATATGCATTTTCTCTCCATCTTTTTCTATTTTGATAAATGGGAGCCCTTTTGGCTTGTTCTCTCCGGCTAGAGGCTTAAGACAAGGGAATCCTCTCTCTCATTTCCTCTTTATTTTGGGTTCAGAAGTGTTCTCTCGGTTACTTGTTCGTGTAGAATCTCAGGACTTCTTCAAAGGGCTTAAGATTGCAAAAATCTGTCCAATAGTCTCACATCTATTATTTGCAGATGATCTGCTTGTTTTTTGCCGTGCTTTCCCTTCATAAACCTTCTGTATCTGTGATTATTCTCATTGGTTTGGATAGTTTATTAATGTTTCCAAGTCCTCTATTCATTTTAGCAAAAACACCAATCCGAATTCCATCAGAAACATTCTATTTATTCTCCCATTCATCCATAATCCTTCAAAGTCAGTATATCTTGGCCTTCCTATCTTGTTTGGTAGCTCCAAGACTTTGGCGTTTCATGGCATTATTGATAAAGTTCAGAGGAAGATTGAGGGATGGAGGGCTAAATCTCTTTCTCATGCTAGGACTGTTCTCTTAAAATCAGAAGCTGCCTCCATTCCCACTTATACAATGAACACTTTTTTACTTCCTTAAGGTTTTTGCAGCAGTCTGGACCGGATGTTCAAGAATTTTTGGTGGGGCTTTCCTCCTGGAAAGTCCAGGAACCTTTCACTAAAATCTTGGCATTCTTTTTGTCTTCCTCGTGCTTTGGGTGGATTGGGCTTCCGGCTTATGAAGGATGTTATCTGTCTCTTATTGCCAAGCTAGGATGGAAGATTCTTTCCAATGCCAATTGCTCCTGGGTGGACCATTTGCGAGGTAAGTATCTCCAATCTGAATCTTTTTTCTCTTCCTCCCCTACTTCTTCTAGTACTTGGCTTTGGAAAGGGATTTTGAAATCTCGTCACCTTCTTTACCAAGGTGCTTGTCATAGGATTCATAGCTCATCTTCTGTCAGCTTGGAATTCTCCACAGATTCCGACAATTCCCTGTTTTAAGCCATCTCTACAAATAATAGCAATTATTTATCTCCTCTTCTCCAAGTAAAGGATTTAATTTCTGCTCATATTTTGTCTTGGAATTTACCTCTTATTACTAGTCTTTTTACTTCTTCTGTGGCCGAGATTTTAAAGCTAAAAATTCCTCTTTCCATTAGTTCTCCTTTTTTGTGGACTCCTGCTAATGGTTTTTTGGTTTTTTTTTTGTTTTTTTTTTTTTTTTTTTTTCTGCTAATGGTTTATTTTCCTCTATCTCGGCTTATAAGCTTGTAAGAAACAGTTCCCCTGTTCTTTTTCATCCGTCTATGTCAATGGTTTCTTGGAAGCAGCTCTGGAAACTTAAATTAAATGATAGACTAAAACTTTTTTTGTGAAAAATTGCTTGGAATATTGCTCCTACAAAATCTAGGCTGAATGAGGTTTTTTTCCTATCCCTAATTCAGCCTTAGTTTGTCCTCTTTGCAATTCTGACTTTGATTCTCTTAGCCACCTTTTCTTTCAATGTTGCTTTGCCACAATTATTTGGAGGGAATCTTTCTGGCCTTTAGATTCAGTGGCTTGGTCTTTTTCGATCTCTCTTATTGGATTAAATGCATTATTAATCCTTCTTCTACTCTTGGTATTCCTCCTTCAAAAGTGCATTTATTTCAGATTTTTGCATCTGTGGTTTGTGATATCCTTTGGTTTCAAAGAAATAAGGCTGCTCATGAAGGAATTTTACCGAATGCTCTGATTCTTACTAGAAAGGACTTGTCTCTACTCCTCTGGAGCGTTGGGTTCCTCCCGTGGATGTCTCCTACAAGCTGAACTTTGATACAGCGGTTAGGGAATTTTTCACTACCCAATCTGCCGTTTGCCGTGATTCAAGTGGCAAGATTATAAAAGCTATTTCTCATATTAGTTTCTCTTGTGATCCTACTTATGGAGAGAAGCTTTAGCTGCTTCTCTTGTGGTTTCTTTGGCAATTTCATTGGATTTACAGAATTTTACTTTAGAAGATGATTCTCTCATTATTATACTGGCTCTCCAGCGGACCCGAATCCTCTCAATTTCAAAGGAAATAAAGAGTATCTGTTAAACTCAAAAGTAATTAACCGGATACTCTCCATTTTCTTTGAAATAGAGATAATCTTTTTTCCTCTCCCGCATCCTACTATTATTTCAAGACTAGACTATTGCATATGTTATCTCTCAGATTCCATTAATAACATTCCCCGTTCTTAATGGAAGGCTAGATAAATTCACAGAAATTTAAACTTCGGTGCCGATCAGATGACGTATTAGGCCGCAGCTAGAGTTCACTCTGACTGCATTTCCATTAGATTTCCTCATTCCCTCACATGTAACGGGTTAGTTCTTGCTCCCTTATGTAACGGGTTAGTTCCCACTCCTCTTTGTATCGGGTTTGATCCTGCACTATTGTAATGGGTTCCTTTGTACATTTTTTAAAAAAAACCTCTCGAATTAGAGGTATAGGATCCTCTTCATTTTGAGGGAGAAGAAACATTTTACGGTCCATATTTATTTTGTTACATTTAATCGTGTGCGTAGGGCTGTCATTTAAAAATTTTAAATAACATGATAATGTCCTAAACGGAAAATGACCAGTCGGATACTGCTGATCAGTTTGTCGGTCAAATCATGTGGTCTGTTCACCCCTAATCAAACTACCTCTCTCGACTGTAAAGGAAGAGGATAAGATGATCAATTATGTGGGTAGAATTGGCAACTTCAAAAGCCAACTGTGATAACCAATTACAATCTGTAAAGCACAGGAAGGAAAAAGAAACGGGTAAAATTTCCAGATTGTCCAAAATTGTCATTTGCAAACCACAGTCAATCGATGAACTACATTGACAATTATCAGCCAAAGGAGGGACAATTTAATCATGATCGGCTATTTATTTTTCAAATACAAGTTGAATTAAGAAACGAATATCAAGCCTACACTATTATACTAAGAAGGTATAGGAAAGACAACCAACACAACATTTCGTTACCTCCAAGCCTATTCTTTTCCTTTTCTTTCTTGCGGGTGGTGTGAATATGTTCCGCGGACTCAGTCGGGACTAGTTTGTGACGTCCTTGTGTATGTAAGCTATCCCTTTATCACCATTAACCACTTGTCCACTTCCTCTGAGAATCCTGCACATGCAACAAGGCAGTAGCTTAGACATGTTTCTTGTGATGCTGCATCGTCTACATGAATATGAAAATGCCTAAGGAAAATAAAATTGTTCCATCTAAAGTTCCACAGAATAAGATGTGAGTTACTTTACAATTTGCCTTACAAGTCCTTGGAAGCTAGTGGAATTTATTTCTACATTTAATACTTCAAGTAATATTCGAAAACGACACCAAACTGTCAACAAACAATGCATGAAAAACCGCAAGTTATCCCCTCTACGCCATGTTACAAAACCACATACACTATAATGCAAGTTTCCAAGTCATCCATAATTGCTTATATTTACATAACAAAACTCATTATTCTTATCAGGGATACTAGTCCCAAAATGACACAATTTTGAGGTCATTAAATTTACCAACAAAAGTAAGTAGTTCATACCATCGTGTTGTTAACAATCCTTCAACTCCGACGGGACCCCGAGCATGAATTCGGCTTGTGCTTATCCCAACCTATTTAGCCATAAAAAGAGAATCAAATACAAGAGTGATGACCTCGACCATATCAACTAATTTTTAAAATAACAACTAAATGATGTTATACCTCTGCACCTAATCCAAACCGAGCCCCATCACAAAATCTGGTACTTGCATTGTGAAAAACAGCAGCACTGCCAACAAAGCACATCAAGTGTGTTATAACAAAAACAAAACTACTAACATATTGGTATAACAGGTTCAATTAATTAATTTAAAAAAAAAATGAAAAAGAAAAAGAAAAGATCACAATATAAAGGCAATGAAAGAAGCAGATAAGATATACACGTAAATATATCTACCAACCTGTCAACTTGATGTAGAAAAACTTCAGCAACCTCATGGTCTTCTGCAATCACACAATCAGTATGTGCACTGCCGAAAAAAAAAAAGTAAAAGAATTGATACATTTCCCTGTATATCTTTTAGGCAACTAAGATGTGTGCAGAGAGAGAGAGAGAATGTCAATGTGTTTCTTATCAAAAGGGAAATGCTAACATGCCTTCCATGTTGATGTATATGATTAATGGCTGCATATACATCATCCACAATTTCAACAGTGCAAGCCAACGAATTGTACTCATGATGGAATGACCGGGTCTCTGGAATATTTAGCAAGGAGCTTGCCCTTGGTCCACCATACAATGTCACACCTGCAGAAGATGCACATCAATTGGCTATACTTTAGAACCTTCTAGTGGCATGTTCTGCCTTTTTGTTTGTTTGATTTTTTTCCCCCTACAGGTCAATTGCCAATTTTCAACAATATAGCACAATTTACTACACTGCATGACAAACATTACTAAAAACCCACTGCTGAAAAGACCCAAGGGGAAATCATCTTAAAAGGGCAAAGGAGCAGTATCAATGATACTTTTATTTGTCTAAGAGGCACCCAGTCAGTTTTAAGCTTTAACTAAAAGTATATTTGGCCTTGCAATTTCGCAGATTAAAAGCGTGTTTTTAAACAAAATCATGAAAATTGTCCCATTTGGGAGTACGTCTAAAAATTGTTTTTCTACGTTTTCAAATCATAGGTAAGAGAGTGCGTTTTTAAAAACATACGAATTTAAAGGCCAAACTGCAATTCTAAAGGTCGAACTACGATTTTACCAAATACTTAATTATTTTTTTAAAAATCGTGTTTTCATTAACTGCCTTACTGATCATATGAGATCATATGAATATACCACACTAATTAGTTAGTTTTGAAATTGCTATTTTTTTAAACTGTACGTTTTGAATCACTAAACGAAACAGACCCTAAAGCCGTCTTTTCAATCATAAAAGATCCTGAAATTTCATATTATTCTTTAAACTGCCTCAAATTTTATCTTAACACTGAATGCAAAACCTAATGAGCATAATTTTGATACTCCCATCATCTCAATTTGAGTGTCATGGTTCATAATGGCATGAATGTTTAATGAAGAAAAAAGATGTATACAATTTTTACCAAAAAGACAAAAGGTGACAACTTTAATGAGTGTCTTGATTGGTAATTTGAACAACTGAGGGGTGATATAGGAAGATGCAAGTATAAATGCATGCGACTTTTTGAAGGTGGACACTCAAAGCATGTTTAGAATTGAGTTAGAAAATAGAACTTTTAAAGCCAGAAAGAGCCTTTTAGGAAAAGATTTATTTTAAGCTTTTCCTAAAAGTGCGTTTTGGCATTTTTTATATCAAAAAGTTGTACTTTTTGAGTTTTTTTACCAAACAGCCCAGTTTTTTTTTTTTGGTATTAAAAGTGTACTTTTTAAGCTCCTTAGTAAGACTCATTATGGGCAGGGGGGGAGTAAATTTGTTTGAACATCATCCTCAAGCTTTTATTGACTAAAAGGTGAGGGAAGAATAGAGGAACAAAGTGGATCCTAAAAAAGGACAAATGCGAAAGAGTTCCATGCAAACATGATTTGTACCCAAAATGGCTTGAAACTAATAGAGACTATCCTTTGATGGTACAAGGATTTATACTCTAAAGAGAAATGTAGCATGCTCACAAACACCCCCAAGCTCCCCCACCAAGAGGAGGGGGAAACAAGAAGTCTGGAGTTCATTTTACATGTAAAATAAAAGTAGTTTGCATGGAAAGCCCAACCTTCAATCCTGAGGTCAACGATAAGCTCATTTAGCCCTTCAGTTAGAATCAAATCCTTGTGGACAAGAAGCGTTTCCTGAGAAAAGCAAAAGAGAACCAATAAATAATGTAAATCCAAACTGACAGTAATACTATTCAAGTTTATCAGAATTGAGACTATCAGCTAAGAAGTATACAACAAATAAATTACCATTGCATTACATGCTGCCGGATAATCTACTTTTGCATCCAAAACAATTTGCTTTGCCATATCCATATTAGCAGACTTGTCAATGTAAACATGGCAAATTCCATCTGGGTAACAAATACTGCAGTTTTGATATCATGTTCTCACAAAAGGAATATTACAAAACCTGATCAAGCACGTGGTGCATATTATACATGAACAAAGGGATAAATGTTGTTTGTCTCACCAGCATGACCCAAAACTGGAATTTTAGTAGAATTCTTGATTTGAGATACAAGTTGATTGCTGCCTCTAGGAATTACGAGATCAATCACGTCATCAAGCTAGCACACAAATGTAAATGTTGACTTCCAACTTAGGTCCAAATACCAATTATCATTCTGATAGCTAACATGTTTGGAAAATCAGCTATTGTTATAAATTCTACCCACCTTAAGTAGATCAGGAATCTCCTCTCTTGAAGTCACAAGTCCAATAACTTTTTTTCCAACACTATCAGGGATGGCTCCAGTGATAATCTATGAATTTCACAAAGACAGGTGACTTAATAAATGTTTTCAATAACAATAAAAAAACGTTAACATCACAATTCAATCTTTTCCAAAACTAGTAATTTTAACTTTATGAACTAAACCTTGTGTAAGATGGCATTTGATTGCTTGGCCTCCTTTCCTCCTTTCAAGAGAAGTCCATTCCCACTTCGGATTGCTAATGAAGCTATCTATTCAGGTGACAAAAAGTGCCATGGTTTTATAATGATGAGACACAACAATATTTGCAATTCAAAAACAATTATGTTAGCTCATGCCTGAAGCTCAAAATTTTGACAAAATCAGGTCAGATGACTTAATGAATTAGTACACTGAAAAGATCTACTTTAACGACCATAACAATCCCACACAATATTTTGTGTTAAGGTGGTAAAAGCATTTCATGATAATGACTACCAAATGAAACTCGACTTTAGCTGTGAGTCAAAATATAGAGCAACAATAGGATACCAATCCCTACTCTCCAAAGAATCTAAAATTCTTTTCTTTTCATCATCACTTTTTGTTAACTTGAATATTTGAGGAGAAAAAGGGCAATCAGTGTTATTAATTAATTAATTACTTAACATGACAGTAGAAATATTGACAACGTCGGTTTCTAGAATAGGAACTATCAAAACTTTAATTTCATGTTGAAATGTCCGTTATTTCTTTCAAATATTGTACCTGTCAGACCATGAAGGTAGATTTAACCCATGGTACTTCCTTAAGAGCACATTTTGTGCAAGAAAACAAACATTTTTTGGTCAGGCAGCTTAAGATTGGAGCTCAGCAAACATCATATCAATATTGGCTTGCTTTTCACTTTACATTCTCCTCAACAAGGCCAACAATGGTTGTCATATAAGTAGATGAAGGAACAACAGCCCCCATAGATATAACAGGACAAAATCAATTCATTCACAATATCAAGAAATATATGTAAAAAAAAAAAAAAATGCAAATGATAGTCGAAAATTTAGTTCCTATATACCTGCACTAGTGCATCAGGACGAGACTCAAAAACAATCAGGAGAACACCCAAGGGGCTTGATGTTTTCTCCAATACAAGTCCATCTGCAACCTGGATGCAAGAATAATCATTAGAAATATAACAGGTCAATGATCACAGATTAGATTGAAATATCTTATCTAGAACAAAGATTGTACACTGTTTCTCTCCAATAAATTCTAAAACATACAGAACTTGTTTCACTTATACAGTTCTATCCATAGTGCAAAAATTAGAAGTAGCAGTTAAGAATTTGAATTGATATAAAGCTCCTAATCTGCCTCTACGCTTGACATTAGTGTCTTAGACTACCAAAAGCCTGAAAACATCATTATAACCACATTTACTTACCTCTGTTTTCTTTAGAATGCAACCTATTGGATCTTCCATGTTTGCAAGCACACGAATTGAGTTTGCAAGGCTTGAAATCTGTCAAGTATAAGTAATCTGCTGAGAAGCAAGCTAGACAAATTGTAAAATAAGACACATAATCCAACGAGCACATTACACCCACATGGTGCCATCTTTTATGACAAAACAAATATGGTTAGAAGCCAAAGAGGTAGTAAGCAGTAAGAAGAATCTTGAAAAAAAAAAAAAAAACATATTTATATTTCAACAGATTCAAGCATATATTTTTTTCAATGTCTTGCCTTCCCAGGCTTTAGAGCAAGCCGAGCTATCAAAGATTTTTCATATCCTGCTTGTTGTGCAGCAAGTATATCAGCTTCATTTTCAGTATTAATCAATTTTTCATTTGCTTCTAGCGCATCGGCTATGTCCAGCAGAATTTTTCTCCTATCATGTGAAGACATAGCCTGTAGAATAAGATATCACTGCATAAATTATGTTGCTGAATTAAAATATATAATAACATGCTAAAATAGAGACAGAGTGACCCAATTTGCAGAAGAAACAAGAATCAACTTGATGATACCTGAAGCCGTCTGGAGCTTTCCCTTGCTGCAATTGCCATCTCACGAGCACCAACTTCTCTAACTGGGGCCCATAGATGAGCATCATGATGAAAGAGGGTCCCGACACACTCTCCTTGAAGTACTTTAATGATGTTTTCAGCAGCGTACCCACTTCAAAAGAAACAAGTAAGATTCATCGCAGTATCAAGCAAATAAGGCCAACTTAAACCAGCATCAATTCCCACAACTAAAATTTATACTAGTTATTTATATTTTAGGGAAAAAAAAATACCAGATTTTGAGGAAAACAACAGGGGGAATTCCATAATTTGCTGAACCTAAATTAGTAAAGAAGATCTATAGTACATGAAAAATATATGTAAAAAACAAGAGTAAATGAAACATAATATTTTCAATTTCAATTTCTAGAAATTAGAAAATGATTTATTTATTTTTAATAAATTTATGTTCTTATTTTTTATATATATATTAAATCTTTTTGATTGCAATCAGACAGCCATTTTTTTTTTAGATAAAACTGAAAATTGCAGTTACCTAAATAAAAAATATTCCAGGAAATAAAGTTTGTCAATGCATTATGTTTAACTAAGTATTGAAGTACAATCATCCAGGACAAGAGTATACCTTGTGATAACAACAGGGATGCCAGCATCAGCTGCATACACAGCAGCTTTTACTTTTGCAGTCATACCCCCTCTTCCCACCCTAGACTTGTCTCCAAAAGTAATTTCACCCTGATGCCTTTCCTTAATGTATGTATGGATTAGCTTTGACCTTGGGTCACTTGGAGGGCCACTGTACAGACCCTCTACATCACTCAACAAAACAAGAAGATCAGCTTTTAGCTCCAAAGCTAGTAGAGCAGCCAAACTGTCATTGTCCCAAAATATACCAGAAGAATCCTGAACAAGAGTACCAGATAAGCAAATGGCACATTGGATATTGAAATAATTTGGAAGAGAAGTAATTTGAGAGATGGTCTGGGAAACAATTTTGAGGCTTGGCGTATGTACCAAAAAGAGACACAAGATCCTGATTTTAAGTAAATCCACGGTAAATGCCTGACTCTGCCATCTCACTTCCTGGTACCCCAACCCAAGACCATTCTTGCAAGTGTGCGGCTCAGTGCATGCATGCATGGATATTTGCCTCATTTGGCAAAAGCCAGGCGGTTTAGTGCATAAAACAAGAAATAATACAATCTTATACATTGCATTCAAGTGTCAAACCAAATTCATCAGGACTGCATAGGAGCCTATACTCAACTCAACTAAGCCTTAATACTGTCTAGCAGCCTATGAAAAGTAAAAAAAGTCCAATAACATGAATTTAAGCCACAAATGCAACATAATTGACAACAAAGAAAACAACCACAGGCCAGAGATAAAACAAGAGGCGTCTCCAGAATACATGTGTACTCAGTCTCTTGTAAACAGCTTGATGATGTCATACACTTATTGAGTTAAGCTGAATGGCTTCTTATACATACTGCTACTTCTAGACAATAATAATGATGAAGAACAGTGCGTCTTAAAAAAATATTCTTCCACACCAACAACAAAGCAGGTAAAGAATGGTAACGCACCTCATAGGGAGCTTTCCTGGTACTGACTGCATCGTTTTCATTGAATATAGGAATAACTTTCAGAGCTAATAATGACTTTACAGTTTCACTCAGTTGGTTTCTAAAATCCTTGTCCCTAAAATCATTATCCGTCACGAGAAGCTGAGCTGATGTGAGATCTAGCTGCAGGAGGGGAAAAAAAGGGCATGCATTAAATCCAAAACACACACAAAATGGAATAGGAAAAACTGAAAAGACATGCTATTTGAGAATAGAATCCAACAGTTCTACCTAGGGAGACCAAATCAAACTCTAATACAGTAGCAAAGCAGATATAGGTCGCTCTTTGTAATTACCTGACTAAATAATGTATCATAGAGAGCCATAAGACTATTTTGGCCAACAGCTGCACATGCCTTCCCATCAAACTCAACTTGTGGTTTTTGGAGATCAGCAAAGCTGCAAGCAATTAGTAATTACTGAGTTTATAAGCAATTTGAACTAGCTCAAAAAGGAAATCTTGACCACCCCAAAAAAATCTTGTCAATACATGTTAAAACTTGTTTAGTTTTTGAGGCTAAAGTTAAAGACTGTTTTGTTAAAAGGGCAGCAATGTCCAACCTGCTGTTAACTAATCTCCTGTATCTAAGCCGTTGGCGGCCAAGGCCAACAGCACCCGATGATACTACAATAACCTCATAACCTTGAGAGTTCAAGTCCTTGATCTGCATCACATTCAAAATTTAATATTGTAAAACCAAATACATTCCTGGGTTAAGAACAGTACAAGATGACATAATACAGTATACCTGCTCACATAGCGCTCCTAACCTTCCTAATGCTAATCTTCCATCAGCTCGTGTAACAACGGCAGTCCCAACCTTCAATAGTTAAGAGCACAATATCAACAAATTCGTAAAAGCATCCAAATTAATTGGGCATACCAAGGTAACAATTTGAGGTATCCTTGGGGTGAAAATGTGGTGCAAAGAGTTCAAAGTAAACATATTACAAGAAATAGCAATTGTATACATTTTGAAAGCCTCGTGCTTTCTTTAATTCGTGAGCAAATAGAGGAAACACCAACAAAGTTTGCAAAAGAGAAGAAAAGAGAAGTACAGAAAAAGGTGGGGTCCATTGATGTTGTGTTATACTTAGTTTGTAAAATTTGCTTTAAATGTGGTACATGGAATATTTCATTCTGTTCCTCATCAAATCCTTCCAATTTTAGAATGACAATGACTAGCAGCCATGCACCAAGTCAAAAACATACATATGTTGATAGGGAAATTTTACGCATACATCAATATACATGTATTGCAGTCGCTGCAAATTAAAAAGAAAAGAACCTAAATTAAAAATCAATGAACTTGATGAGCTCAATTTATGAAATTAAAATATAACCAAGTGAGAGATGAACTTCAGATTTACAAAATTTTATGCAGAAAGCCAACTATATTCCAGAAACTCAAAAGTCTAATTTCTACAAAGACAACCAAGAAAATCAAATTCAAACTCATCTCAAGTCACACACTTCCCCAATTCAGCAAGAACTACCAGCTATATAATTAAACATAAAAAATAAAAAAATAAAAAGAAAGAAAAAAAGATACCCATTTCCTCGGAGGACTTCAATCCATCCCAAGAGGCAGCGGCAACTATGCCTATGCTTCAAAAGACTCCGTCTCTGCATCCTCATATCACTCCCTCTCCACAATGATCTTTCTCTCTCTAACAATTGATATTGACCGTTCTCAATTTTTTTCTCGAGGAATTGAAATTCAATCATTCTTATCAGTCACTCTTTCTCTCTATGATCAAATACATTAAAGTTTGTACAACATGCTTTAACTTTTGTACATCAACATTTTCTTCCATTTCACATCAAATCCGTAATTCCTTTCATTTCTTGTCACTTCATTAAGTAACCAAACGTGACAAGAGATTAAAATCCTTATCTAATCCGCATCTTTCCTCATTAAACACCCAAAAAATTAATACATTTTCGCCACAATTTTGGCGGCTAACAAACACGGGGCTAAGCTTATACAGGGCCGAGAAACAGCACAATTGAATACACAAAGAACCAAACATTGCTTTAAAAGAGCATCCAAAACGAAACTACTTACTGAAAATGAGAGAATATCTATCTCCACTCGCCAAAAGAATACGGTTTAAAAGGAAAACGACATAGATTCTCATTCTTCTTTTCGTTAAACGACGAGAAAATATTGGAGAATTTGAGGAAATGTGACAGACCTTGATGATGAGGCGCTTGACATCTTTGACGAAAGCTCGAGAACGATCCATGATGTCAATGTCGAACGCAGTGAGTCCGGTGGACGAGTCAAACTTGGTCCACGAATGCGCCGACTCGGAGGGCGCAGGTTGAGAGCTCTAGGTTTCGGATATACTTGACGATACCACCAGCCCAGTTGCCTTAAACTTATTTTTCTTTCTTAAAAAAATTATACTTATTCACATTCTCAAAAAATTCTAGTAATAACTATAATATTTGACTTAATGGATTCCCAACCAAGATTATGTAGGATGCGCCGCAGCGCAGGCAAATCTCTAAGGCTGGTCTATGTCTGTGAGGTGGCGTTTGGTGAATGGGTGGCACATGTTTAGGTGGTAGATACGAGCTGGAGGGGATTACATTTCTTGATTTTGGTAAATTTGTTTGTGAAAAAAGACAGCAGGCGGCGCACCGCGCGCGCTCTGGTTGGTTGGTAAGGACAGGGAAAAATTTCTGTGACTCTTCATAGATCCGAGTCATGCGGGAGCTCAGACCGTCAGACTTGTGAGAGAGAGAAAAAGGGGAGGGGAGGGGGGTTAGGTGAACCCAACCGGATTTCATGGCTGCTTTCGTCGGATGCAGTTTTTATTTTGGGATTTATTAAAACACTTTTTAGAGAGGTCTTTTTAAAGATTTTTTTAGATTTTTTTTTTTTAATTTTTTTAATTAATTTGAGCCCACCTTTCATTGAGAAGTAGGCCCTAATTTGATTTAAGAAGATAAACCTCTAAAAAATGCACAAACATTTTCTTTTTATTTTTATTATTAATTACCTTCTTCTTACTAAACTATCCCCCATTTACGCATTGCTTCCATAAAACTAGCACATTTTACCCCATTTCCTTGAACAACCATTTTCTTTTTTTTAAAAAAAAAAAAAAAAAAATCCTGTCCTTAGTCAAAATTGATAAAAAGATGTGAAATGACGAATAGACTTTAAGTTTAAAAATTAAATTTACTTAAATACCTTAGACTGAAAAAGGTCAAAAAAAAAAGGGTTTTAAGTTTTAAGTTTTTTTTTTATTTAAATTTTCATATCTTTATTTAGTTTTAAATTTTGTATTTTTATTTGAGGGTATTTTCGTAATTTATGTTTAAAAAACACATATTTAGCCTGATTTAAGGATCTTGACTAAAAGAATTGAGTTTTTCTTTTTCTTTTTTTGGATAGAAAATATTGAGTGTGACATTCATAAAGGAAATATATAAATGAGAAGTAGTTCACAAAAAATAAAAATAAAAAAAGTAGAAGGTAAATAACCTTTTTATTTTTTTTCTACTAACGAATGCTTGTAGTCAGATTTACCTAAATCAGTTTGCGCTGAATTTTCACCAATAAACTCGAATCGCATCCAATCCTCTCGTTCCAATTTAGGTGATAACTACTATTTTTATTTTAGGTGATAACTACTATTCATGAAGCTTGAATTGCATTACCATATTTAGTTACCTTTCATCCATTGTGTTGTATATGAATCTTACAATTTTGATGGTGACTGATTTTAGGGAGATAAAATATTTTTGTGACTTTTTCTAATAAAGACTAAATATAACGTATCAAAACACAATTTAATCTAGTGTTATAAGTTTGGATCCAATCATGGTGTTATTAATTACTCATATTTGTAATGATAGGAACTTTACTTGACCTTTTCAATTATCAAGTAATTTTCAATGTCTTTCTAAATTTCAAAAGATTTGTAATGTGAAATTTTAATTTTTTAATATTTTTCAATTACCCTATCTGTTAGGATTTTATGATAAATCATCATGGAGAAAACAAAAATGAACAAAATACACTTTTTATAAAATAAAAAATGGAAAAAGAGGAAAAAAGAATGACCAATGGCTTGTCCGTGGGTCTAGCGTCGCCATGGGTCACCATTCCGTGTGGCGTGTCATCTTTTTTTTTTTTTTTTTGAATTTTGTACTATAGTTTTTTATTTTGATTGTTTTAAACTAACGGCATAGTTGTATTTTAAAAAAATGTTATGGGGTAAAATAGACATTTAACGTGCTACCGTTTAAGTTTACCAAAAAAATTAAACAATAGGAAAGGGTTCTAATTTATGAGAGATACTAAAAATTACTTGGTAGTTAATGAATATGTTTAGTACGTGGAATGGCTATTCCAAGGAATAGCCTTTATAAAGAATAGAATGAATATAGTGTATTAGCCTTGAAATAGCCATTCCGATGGCTATAAAGGAATGATTATTCATTTAATTGAGGGAATAACTATTCCTCTTAAATTTAAGAGGAATGGTTATTCCTTCAATTGATGGAATAGCCATTCCATCATGGCTATAAGAATAGCTATTACAATACTAATTCACTACACTCATTCCTTTCTTAATAAGAACTATTCCAAGGAATAGTCATTCCGTGTACCAAACATAACCGAAGTGAAGTTTCCTTGTAACAACTATTAGATCCAAGATTTGATTTCTGTTCATATTCTCTCCCCCCCCGCGAAAAAAAAAAAAACAACTAATTCTTGCAAAATTATGCAGACTCATTTTTCCATAAACGCCATTAGTAAAGTATAAATTACCTTATCATATAGGGCATAGTTGTTTTAGTCTCATCCAGACAGCAAAGTTGTAGGCTGGACGACAAATAGACCCAAAAACCTACTTAAAATTGAAGCACAACCTAAGAATTCAATTGGTGAAATTTGAAAATCTAATACTAAATTAAAATCACGCGAAAACCTATGAACTAAATATAATTTTTCCCTTCCTATAATTTAGATGATGGCTGGTTCTTGCAAAATTGACCAAGCTCTACGTCTTCATATTTCCATGAACGCCATCAGTTAATCTTAGATTACCTTTTTTCCCAAAAAAAAAAAGAGAAAAAAAGAAAAAGAAAAATCTATCCGTTTTTGTAAATCATATAGTTTGAGGGAAAAAAATATTGTTTGCTGCTCAGAACAGTCGGTATATTAAAGTACTAAAGATAGTGTATATTTACACAAGGTTAAAACATGGAAAATCCAAAGATTTTGTTCTCCCCCTCTGCTAGTGTTGGTGTTGCAGAAACTGATAAAAAAAAACACTACCACTCATCAAAGACACTGCCTCTTCTTAAAATTCTTTCTCCCATTCCGTGACTCAAGATTCTTCACTAAATTAGAAATGCAACCAAGTGAGTTAATCCCAAACACAGGAAGAGTCGTCTTCCAGACAAATTCCACTCCAGCTATGTCGTATCAAATACCACAAACAAAGTAAACACATTGATTTTAGATCTGGACAAAGCAGCAGGCCACACTGCATGAGCTCATGGAAAGAACCAGACCTTGATGAAGATCGCCAAAGCCATTTGCAAGAAAAATGCAGCAATCACCATCAGTGAAAGATCACTTACTGCTATATAAGACTTGAGGTTCAAGGCAACAAAACATGCTGAAGCAGCACCAGCAAGAATTATAATGATCCACCGGAGAATCTCGACCGGGATGAGCAACAGAAACTGAAATATTCCAAAGCATTCATATTAGTTTATCATAGGAATACTGGAAGACAAGTTATGAAGTGAGGATTGTTTATCCGGGGGGGTTGCAAATACACATGTTTTCTTGCAATATTAAACTCCCCCTTGGTGATCACCAATCTTTTCTAAAGTTACTTCCTGGTGTCCACCATTCACTAAGAACAAGGCAGTTAAATTTAGCTTAAGCAGAAGGTATACTGGTTCTATGCAGCAACCCGGACTTCAAACATTACCAAGGGAACAAATGCAACGTAAACATATGTGTGGAGGGGGGGACAGCAACTTACTGAGGCCAGAACAAAAACAGAGAGAGAATATCCCCATAAGCACCAAAATCGCACAAGGCTAGCATTTGAACCCAGATACTGCAGCAAGAAGTAAAAAGCCAAGGGCACCACAATTGCATAACCATAGACTGACATTGCTGCCATATTTACGTAGCTGACGTCAAAACTCCAAGACGTAGTGCTGTCACTATGTTTATCCATGAGGTAGGTTGCACAATTCCCAAAAGAAGCAAGCACAAATACCAATGTAGTGGAAATCCAGATAAGCCCATATCTAGCACATCAGGAGAAAAAACAGAAGCCAAAATATTAGAAGTTCATGTGAAATCACGGCTGTGGTTGTCACCTAGTGTTGGTATTAGTTTATCCAGATAAGCTAAGCTCAAACAATAATCAAAGCATTCATATTAGTTTATCCAGATAAGCTCAAACAATCTCCACTTGCCTCAAATCATATTGAAAGAGATCAATTCCTACCCGAAGGAAGAAAAGGAGAGATTAAAGAAAAAGAAAAAAAGAAACCCTGGAAAGACAGACCACATGGAAAGACAGAATACCCCACCCGGCTTTCTGTTTCTTCTCTTTTTTCAACTTCTAACTGCCCCAGATCATTCCAAATCAAAGAAACAATCTCATTGACTTAGTAAGTTTGTTAAACTGATAGCTTTGTCTGCTTTACCATAATTATGTTTTTTTGTTAATGGTATTTCTTGGTTCTTAAATATCTTTATTCCAACTATTTTTCCTGACAATATTTAGTTCCAGTTTCTGTTAACTCATAATTTCCTAACATGATTTCAGTATGTATTTGTATGAAAATACGTTTTCAATTTAACTTCCGATCATAATAGTTCAAAAATTTGTATCAAATGTTAGAAAATCAAAATAACTTTCCTTCACACACATTTTCATACAGATACCAGCTGTCTATTAGTTTCAATTTTCTTTTGATACGGCTATTATACCCAAATATTCAATAAAGGCGTACCAAAAGGAAAAATAAAAAAAATAAAAATCAGTACTCACAGATCAGGGTTAGCATCAATCTTGCTAAAAAAATCTCCACCAATAGGATACAAAGAACTCATCAGTCGGTTTAAGACAATGTCTGTATCAACATTGAAATATTGTGTGTATGACGAGATATTGAACACTCCCTTCCAGCCGTTTGCTGGTTGTTGCTCAAATCCTTCTGCAAGGAGAGAAAGATAGAGATAATTAAACATGAAGTGAATGTAGTAGCAGTAATTGGAAATGCCTGCAGTGCCATAAAAATGACGGCTAGGTCTAATAGCACTTCCAGCAAATGCAAATATGGATTAAAAAACGACTGAGCATTCTAAATTGTCAGTATCAACTCAGTGCTATAAATATTATGCATTCCTTAGGTAGATAAGACGCAAGGAAGCTCCAATAAGTCCAAAGACTCTCCCAATTATATATGGAACTGCCAGATAAATTACAAAAAATGAATTCCTGCCCGAAGTTCATTCAATTGTTTTACCCATTGCGATTTCAGTGATTTCAGTCCAATGCCTCGCCATTTCAATCGCATCCCAATTTATGCATACCTTTTTCCAATTGTCTATGCTTAAAAGACTCTGCTTAAAGTTTGACATGTTGGTTGTCAATGTTATATTCTCCTACCAAAAACAACCTCCTGTCAGAGTTCTCACCTCAACAACAATACCCGATAACATACCCTTTTAGATGTCAGTCCAATGCCCAATGCGATGTTTGGGGGGTGGGGGTTGATCCTATTTATCATGATTCTATTCTGCATGATTCCCATTAATGAGAAATAGCTGGAAAGAAACACACGGACATGCCCAGAGGCACAAACAACCAAGCAACCATGGCACATAAAGATAATACTGTTCATAAAAACTCCTTTTTCTCTAATTAACACAAAAGTCCCAATATGATGATGCTTCCATTGAGCCAAAAATCCACAATAAAACCGATGGATGTCATGAGCTAGATCTCCATAATCGAATCCAACTGGCAATCTCTTTAAGTTCCAAGGACCTTAATGGAGCACAAAGATGCTCGGCTAAAATATAACATCCCCACCCAAGTGGATAGGAGACGACATAAGTTATAACACTAAATTCCTACAAATACTGCCTCTTTTTTGTTCAACAGTGTTTCTAAAGAGAGATCTGATATAGAAATTAGATGAGTGTTATGACCATAAAAAGGAAAAGAAAATATTTCTATGACATTAAGTGACAATTTAATGCAATGAATGGCACTTTCTCAAGATATTAAACAAAGCAATGAAGGTATCTCATTACCCGTGGAGAAGTGAACAATAGAGGATTCATTTAAAATTCTTGATTAACAGATACAATATTGCTCAAGTCCATCAAAAAACTTTGTAGTGATCAGGATCCCACATGTCTAAATGGAAGCTAAACCAGTTAATTTTTAACGCAACTTTCCGACAAGCCCCCAAAGTCCAGGAAAGAGAAAGTTAAGAACCATACCAGTTGGACTTCCAAGAGTTTGATAACCCCGCCCTGCATTGTTTGGAGGGAATATTTGCATACTTGCTTCAGGGACTGCATATGAGTTCAGAAACAAGTTTTTAGGGAAAGAAACAGAGAATGGTTCAAATATAATGGTAATCGTGAACAAGAAAACACATCGATGTACTAAAAAGAAATATTTTAAAAATAGAACCCCGTACCCTCATAGTTTGTCACATTCTTTTCTTCTTTGACAACCGCCTATGCGCCAAAAAACAGTTATAACTAAAACCTCATTAATGGTGATAACGATGACGATATTAATAACAACAATAAAAACAAAACGAAATAAATAGAAGCTCGTGAGTGAACACCACTTCAAACATATGTATGCTTCGTGCAAAAAAGGATTATAAGTATAGAGCAAAGAACTATAGAAATTATCTACACGCAGGTTTCAATCCCAAAGAAGGTAAACCTAGTAATTTAGGGCACAAGTACACATTTGGAAACTTCAGAAAAGAAGTACTATAGTCTTAGAATTGGCCAACACTTGAAAGTAAACTTAGTTTTTATGTTCTCTTAAAAGCACAACACTTGAAAATTCTCCTTTCGTTTTCCTGAGCTTTCTTAGCAAACAAACAGAGCAGGAAAAAGTAAAAAGAAAAAAAGAAAGCGATCGATCTCGATTTCTACATGCACTAGACCAATTAGCCTCCAAGTCAAAGAAAGAAAACGCGAAAAAGGTCAAATTACATAGAATTAATCATATAAAACGCAAATTAAAGAGAAACGAATCAGAACGTACAGGCACTGAGCCAAGCAAATGGCTGGTAGGGAGACTTGTGTAGGACTCATCCATGAAAGAGAGATGAGAGAGTAAGATCTGTTGCTCACAGAGTCAATGCGTCTTGAAGAATTTGTTTGGGAATCTGAGGTTTATGAGCGCTGAAACGCGCCACGAAACGAGCCCTAGACGTTGCTTTTCGTAGTTTGGAAGGAACACAGATGACGGGAGACTGACCGGTACTAGAGCTCTCTTAAGGGGCGGGAGATCTTGACGCGCGCCTACAAGGCGTCTGGGTCTCCCGCATTCGTTTACTTTACAGCAACGCACGCGTACTCGTAGCAGACGAAACTTCAAGTAGCGATGTATCTTGGGCTCATCATGGCGCCCCATGGGCCTCCGTGATTGATACTGGCCTTAAGCTCATGGATTAGGGCATCTTGAACGGTAGTAACTAATTAGCCCATTAGGTGTTCAATTTTATTTAATTTTTTGTTAACTTTTATAGAAATGAGAAAAAAAATTTCAATTATGTTTGGATTGTTTAAAAAAAAAAATGTTTGAGTAGATTAATATATTTAAATAAAATATAATTAAAAATAAATAAAAAATTATATTTTAATTCTTTTTTTTAAAAAAAAAATTTGAGGTGAATCGTCTTTTCTCAAAACGTTTAGGGGTAGCCGAGTCACCTAGGGCTGAAATGGCGGGGCGGTTATAACCGCCCCTCCACCACTAACCGCCTAAAACCGCTAACCGTATAACCGCATAACCGCCTTCAAGGCGGTTGAAAAAAAAATCGATAACCGCCTTAGGCGGGGCGGTTAACGGTTATAACCGCTAACCACCTTTTAATATATATATATTTTTTTAATTTTAAAGAGAAATGACGTCGTGAAATGGGCCCAAAAAAAATTTGAGTTTTTTATAATGCTTTAGCCTAACTCAGCCCTGAAAAATACAAGAAAATGGGCCCAAAAAAATCAAATGAGCCCAAAAATCGGCCCAAAAATTTTTTTAAAAAAAGCTTAATTTTAGCAAAGGCGGTTATAGCGGGGCAGTTATAACTGCAACCGCTAACCGCCCTAGGCGGTGTGGTGGCGGTTACGGTTTTAGAGTAACCGCCTAAGGCGGTTGCGGTTATAGCCAATAACCGCAACCGCCTTTTCACCCTTAGAGTCACCCCAAAAATTGCTTGCAGCCACCCTCAAACATTTTGAAGGTGGCTAATCCACCCTCGACCACTCCCAAATGTTTTTTGGGTGGCCGAGCCAGCCTTGCATATATATATATATGTGTGTGTGCGTGTGTGTGTTGGTTTTTTTCAAAAAAAAAATATAAATATTATTTTTTGAATTAGGTTAAATAAATTTGAGTTGGGTCAGAAAGTTGACTTTGAAGAAAAATTGAATTTGATGGGAAAAAAAAAAAAAGTCCCTTCCCAAACTGGCACTAAATTCCCCTTTCCTTGATGTATCTCACAAAAAAAAAAAAAAAGCTAAAAAACTAAAATCGCAATTAGAAAATTATAAATTTCTACTTTAGTTAGTTGCTTTTTATTTTTTCTATTTTGTTAAGCACACACTTATTCTCTATTTTATTTTTTTCATTTTTTGCGACACTCTTCCATATGTAAGTAAAGAGAGAGAAAATCCCCTTCCCTTTTCCCACTTTTATTTATTAAAAAAAAAAAAGTAAAGAGAGAGAGAAGTGAGAGATAAAAAAAAAAAAAAGTTTAATAATGCTTGAATGTAATAATATATGAAAGCTAACTGTAATACAAACTATTATGTTGGAAGAGTAAAATTAAGAACCTTGGTTTAGAGCCTTTTTTGAAATGACTAGCAAGCCTAATTCATTTAGGCACCTACATCACGTACATCACTCCAACCAATTATAGGTAGCTGATTGACTATAAAGGTAGTTTGGACACCTCTTCAAATGATTATAGATAACCAAACCATATCCAAAAGATGAATTGATTATTGAGCTAAGTCTCAAAATTGAAGAGACGGTTAAAATTGTTTGGTGGAATTTGAAATCTCGCCACCTTTAACCGCCACTACTGTACCTTCAAAATCATTGTCACACATTCATGCCACTAGCGAAGGGGCGGCTCCCATGAGAATCACCCTTCACTCAACGTATATAGGTATGCCTTCAAATTATGGGTGTAAATGCATAAGCGAATGTGATTATTGGTAATATTATTATCTATATAATGCGATTATCACTTTTAAATATTTGCATATGCATGGTTATTATCTATTATCTGCATATGAGGTAATGAGCCTTTTGGGCAATGAAATTGTAATTTGAGCTTATAATAAATACATAAATAAATTTTAGGTGTTTTTTTTTTGTTTGTTAGTAAATAACCAAAGCAATAACAACAAAAACAAATACTCAAACAACTTGTTTATCAAGAGATAAAAACAAGAGATTACTGATAATACACATCAGCTTATGAATGCTCATATAGACTTTATATTACTCACTCAATACTATTATTTAGATCATACTTACTAATCATTTTACCACTTCATATATATTATTTAGCTTCCTGCGTTATTTATCTATAGTCAGTAAAGGAAAAAAAAATATTTGAAAAAAAAAAGAAGGAATAACATATAAAGGAAATGTATATGTAGTTATTAACCGGATTTGCGTACCCTAAAAATCACTATCGGCATACTCATATGCAGATATGGATGCAGCACATTTACACGCACACTTCAAATTTGACGTTCTAGAAGTCTTCAAAGATTACAACCTTTCTTTCATTCGATGCAGTTTAGCATGCTATATTCACTTCGAGCAGTCAATGATTAAATATGTAAGCGGATGCAGATAATTGTTTGTGCTAACGGCATTTGTATATGTGGATGTTAACCGCATCTCTATTCCCTAAAAGCCACTATCCGCATACTCATATGCAGATAGTTGAAGATATCGGATGCAGTGCATTTACACCCATACTTCAAATTTGAAGTTCTAAAAATCTTCCAAGATTACAACCTATTCACTTCGAGCAATCGAGAATTAAGTAAGCAAGTTTTCCAGGGATTTGAGGGGGATGTCTCGTCACCTGAGCTGGTTGGTACTTTTTTTTTTTTGTAGAAGCTGGTTGGTACTTGGAGGCAGCAAAAATTGGAAGAGGATGAATTTCCTTCTTTCATTCGGAATGAGAGTAGGAACAAAAAATGAAGATCTGTCTGAGCCCGGGTTCGAACCGGGGACCTCTAGTGTGTGAGACTAGCGTGATAACCAACTACACCACCCAGACGAGATGTGAGACATTTCGATTAATCATTTATTATCTCGGCTCCTTCTGGACAAAAGATTTGAATAAAATAAGGAAAATTCCGATGACTTTTTCAAGGTCTTTTGCCCCTTTCTTTCTTTTAGCATACTGGGAGGCGTGTCGATCAGTAAACCCATTTTCTGGTCGTCTTCAACATATAGCTCAAAGATCGTACATTATAGTCCTAGGGCTTGTTTGTCTGTTTGTTTGTTCGAAATGTCCATCTCCTGCTTCTCTCTCCTCTTCTGCCTCCCTTTCCTCACCTTCCTTACTATCCACTCCAAACCAGTCACCTCACCTTACCTCTCACCCACCACGATCTTCCCCAATTACCAAAACATGCTCAAAACTTTCAAAATTTTCATGTACACCCCAAACGCGGCCTTCACTTTCAACTCCCCAGCTGAGTCACTCTTCTACGCCTCTCTTCAGAACAGCCCGTTAGTCACCCACGACGCCGAAGAGGCTCACCTCTTCTTCGTCCCTTTCGCTTCCGGTCTCTCCGCGCGCTCCATCGCGCGTGTCATTAGACGCCTTCGCGAAGAGCTTCCGTACTGGAACCGGACGCTCGGTGCCGACCATTTTTTCCTCTCGTGTGCCGGTTTGGGATACGAATCGGACCGAAATCTCGTTGAGTTGAAGAAAAACTCGGTCCAGATCTCGTGCTTCCCTGCACCCGCTGGTAAGTTTATCCCTCACAAGGACATAGCCCTACCTCCATTTCCGAAATCTAACGTGCCGCACGCTCCGGCGAACAGAACCGCAAGGTTTCTGGGTTATTTTGGGCACAGCGGGGTAAAAGAGTCAAGTTTGGTCAACGAGTTGGTTAATGATCCAGACTTTCTGATCGAATCCGAGCCGCCAGATCATCTCAGTTACACGGAGCGACTAGCGAGCAGTAAATTTTGTTTGTTCGAGTACGGAGGAGATGTTTCGGGAATCGGAAAGGCGCTGCATTTCGGGTGCGTGCCGGCGGTGATTACTGACCGCCCGATCCAGGACCTGCCATTCTTGGACGTGCTGAGGTGGCAGGAGATCGTAGTTTTTGTGCCTGTGGGAGGGGTCAAGGAACTGAAGCTTGTCTTGGGGCGCACTTACGGAGATCGGCACGAGCAAATGAGCAAATTAGGTGTGAAGGCGAGTCAGCACTTTGTGTGGAACGAGGTGCCACAGCCGTTAGATTCGTTTCATACGGTGATGTATCAGCTGTGGCTGAGACGGCATACCATCAGATACCCTCGGAGAGAATGAGATTAGGAAACCCACAGAGGTCTCTGCTGGACGATGGACTCCCTAAGGCTGTTGTTGACTTGGTTAGTCAAACTTGGATGGTGGACATCCCGTAAACTGGATTTCGGTAAATCAAGCGATTTTTTGAAGTAATCTCCTGGTGTATAAACAAAAATTTCCAGTCATTTCTTGAGCTATGTATGTCAACTAAAATTTGAAGCTGTTCTTCGTCAAAATTCACTTTTCCTCAGGCCTATGTTTTTGTTGGCCTGTTTTTAGTTGTGATGTTTTTACTTCGTTCTGCTGTGTTCTTGTATTATCTCATCTATTAAAAAGAAATGACCCGTCGGAATTAAACCATGTGTCCGATAATAGAACACATGTAATAAGACATATGACATGACACAATGTTGTGGTTCTAACTGTCCAATATGTCGTTAGTGACAGAATCATTCTTGGCGCGAATAAAGTAGTATTATTTATTTACTAACTAAAGCATTAACAGGTAGCGCCGTAAAACAAAAAAACGCATTAACATGTGATTTGTGGGAGTGGGATTATTACTTCAGTCAAAGATAAGTGAAAAATAAGGTAAAAAGTGAGGGCACAGCTGCAAAATTAGCAAAATAAAATATTCGATTGCGTCCAACGTGCTCCTCTCTTGGCCCCAAAAATGCCGTCGTTCCTCTTTTAATACCATCTCAGCCTCTTTAGCTTTCAACGTTCCAACCCCAAACCCATCACCCTCAGCTCACGAACCAACCACTCGGTAGACTCTCTCTCTGTCTCTTTCTCTGTGTGTGTGTGCTTGTGTGTGTGTAAGTTTCATTATATATAACTCAAATGTTCTCCGTTGAATTCAGGTTCCAGCAGCCAAACCGCAAATGGAGGAAGGTATTGACCACCGTCTCTATCGTTTATCTGATATACGTATATATAAATATAAGGATTTTGAATCCATTGCTTTTTCTGTGGCTGTTGATGTGTGAGCCTCCATAGGTGGAGATGGCTCTCAGAAACCTTCAATGACTCCGTATGAGGAGGCATTGGATGCCTTGTCCTCTTTGATCACGAAACGCAGTCGTGCCGATAAGAGCAACAAGGGTGATTGTTTTGACCTCCTCTTCGATTACGTAAAGGTGAAAATCTGTTCCAATTGGTTATGAAATTTTCTTTCTTTGCTACAAATCGGAGTAATGGAAAATACGAGATTTTTCTTACTATTGGTTAAAATTGTATGTGTTATGGTGTATCGACTGTAATAGATGCTGGAATTAGAAAAGCCACTTTCACAAATGAAGATTATCCACGTGGCTGGCACCAAAGGGAAGGTACTAGATCTTTGTTTCGGAAAGACTTTTTGCTCTAATTTGTTCTTTGCATTTCCATTTCAATTTTTCTGTTTCTCAATGAATTATGTTGTTCAAAATGTGATATAAGGGTTAAGTATTGAAGATTAACTTCATTGCCATTTTCCAGAGTGTGCCTTTCTTCTATTTTGAACGGGAATTTTTTTTCTTAATTTTCATGTCATTTGGTTTATACCTCGCCAATTTTGAAATGTGTGAATGAATTTGCCTTTACCCCCTATATTACCGATCAATTAAACCTAATTTATAGCAGAAATTTATGGAGAGATTAATCATTCTCATTGAACTTGTTTGCATATGCTGTTACACTAATTAATCTTTTGTTTGGGGCTTGAAAAGGGATCCACATGCACCTTCTCGGAATCTATATTACGTAATTGCGGCTTCCACACTGGGCTTTTCACGTCACCTCACCTCATTGACGTCCGAGAAAGATTTCGTTTAGATGGGTAAGTTCTTTTTAAAATCCCCAAATAGATTTTGTCTTTTATTATACATACGTTAACCAGTGACATTTAATATTTAGGTTTCTTTTCTTTCTCAGAATCAGGTTTCTGTTTAAAGCATTGTTATGTTACTAATTGTCTAACATGTTAACTATGTGGGTTCATACTAGTGAATTATATGATTTCAGATTTTTTTTTTTTTTTAATAAAATTAGACTCATAGATCTGTTTTATCTTAAACTCAATTTGATCGTCCATTCCTGTTTTTAAGTGATTGGTTCTTCTCAATGGGTGTGCTTTCATTCTTTCAAACCTTTTGGACCTACTAGAAGTCCGTGTGCCTTTATGTCTCCTGTGGCACAAGTGAACTTTTTTTTTTTTCTTATAAAGTTTTTTTCTCTGTTCTGATTTCGCAAATTCATTTGCATCATAACTTTTAGTGCTATGGCTAATCTTTCTTGTTCCATTTGGCTCCCACAGTGTTGACATATGTGAAGAGAAATTTTTAGCATATTTCTGGTGGTGTTATGATAAACTGAAGGTATGTTTGTGTTTTGCCCCTTTTTTCTAATTAATTCTTTCCTGCACTCTAGCTTGGGCATGGTATTCTGAGAAGAAATTGAGCAATTATTCAAGCGAGTATTGGAAAGGACATTTGCTAGTGATGTTAGTGATATTTGGTCTAAGAATGTAATTTAAAAACTCTTGAAGCTGTGTTTAAGTGGCAGATTAATGGAAAAAAATACAGATAAAATCCTGTGAGATGATTCAAAGTGTTGTAGCTGGTGTAAGTGTTTAACGTCAACAAAATGAAGATCTTTGGCATAGTATATCACTAGGCTTTTTAGTGCAATACGTTCTGTAAATTTCCAGTAAACCAAAATTAGTGTACTGCAGCGCTCTAGGTATATGATTCTAGTGGTTCTTTGATGTTAACATCTACTTACCAATTTTTTTTTTTTTAAATAATAATAATAAAGAGGTGTTAAAATCAAATTGAAGGATGTAGTGCATGCATGAGTATATAGTGATCAAGTGAAAACAGACTCACGAAGCCGTCCCTAGTAAGTCTTTGTTGAATTAAGTTGAGGCATCAGATCTCTGAACAATCTGAGATGAATATGTGGCTTTGGTTGGCGATTGGGTTTGCTTAAGTTATCTGACCTGATCAACATGAAACCATATTGAATGTAATGATGAGCGTATTCTCACACACTCTTCCAAGCTTTTAAACCATGATAACAAATTCATGTTCTGAAAAAGAAAAGTGGTATCTTGATTATGTTTTAATTGTTTTATTTGCTGCAAAGTCATATTGCTAAATAAAAAATGTTTTTAATTTTATTTTTGAACATTTTGGATACAATAAGTTGACCTAATATGCTTAATTCTTGTGGTTTCTCTATTTGTTGGTATCTAGGAAAGCACTAATGAGGATGTACCCATGCCCACTTACTTCCGCTTCCTTGCCTTACTTGCCTTCAAGATATTTGCAGCAGAGCAGGTATGTGTATCTTCCAACTTCTCTGTATAGGGTTTTTTTTTTTTTTTTCCTGTATGAAGAAATTCATGGACTTCATTACTATCAGAGAAGTGGAATCAGAAACAACCTCTTTAGTCTAATTTTCAATGCAGGTAGATGTTGCTATCTTGGAGGTTGGATTAGGTGGAAAGTTTGATGCAACAAATCTGGTATGTGTAATTGTAGTCAGTAAGATGTCTATAGATTAAATGCACGTTGAACATGGTTTCCCGTTGATATTTTCTATAGAGTTAGGATAACCCAAGGAGTGGTCCTCTGGTAGACGTCTTGGGTTATGCTTAGACGTGTTATTAATCTATTTGACTGTTGGTGGTTCTCTGGTAGGCCAATGAGTGCTATAGTATAGAAAATGGTGCCTTCTTGCCTTTTTTGGTCTTTGTGGAGGGAAAAAAATGATATGAACTTTGAGGACAGAGAGAGGTCGTTGAAGAAAATATTATCTTTATTTTACGATACTTTGTATCTTTAAACGGCGGCATTTGTTTCTCCTCCGTCGTTTAACTATAGTGATTTCCTTATTTGTTTTGCTCTTTCTAATTAGGTGTTCCTTCTTTATACTTATTATGTACTTAGGGGCGCCTTACGCTTTTAATGAAATTATTCTTTTATTTATAAAAAATAAAGGATAACCTAATATTGATACCATAACATTTCAGGTTCAGGCACCCATCGTGTGCGGTATATCTTCCCTTGGGTATGACCACATGGAGATTCTTGGTTAGTGTTCTAATTCTGTAGCCTAGGTACTTTCTTTTAATTAGTTGAGGTGAAGTTGTTGCACAATGTAAATCATGAGTAGATATAATTTTTATTTTCTATGAAAGAGCTAATCTTTTATATTGAATTGTGATTTGCAATATGCTCTATTAGTTGATGAGGAAAAAGTTTATATATATATATAATATCATTAAAAGTGTAAAGATGTCACTGGTACATAGGAAGTATACAAGACAAAACACCTAGCTAGTAGGAACATAAAGAACAAGGAAATTATGATAACTAGTCATCAAAGGAGAAATAAAAGCAGCTGTCCAAAGATACAGAGTATTAAAAAATAAAGATGTAATTTTTTTTAAAGTCCTCTCACGGTCCTCAAAATTTCTGTTATTCATTTCCGTCAAAAGGCAAGTGGTTGTCTATATTATGCTTCTTCATTGTTGCACTGTGGTCTCAACTTGTCAGGGTTGCTTTGACATAGTTGGTACTGTCAAAAACTATGAAAATATCCTTTATACCTAAAACATAATTTTTTTGTTGTAAGATTTTTAGTTTTCTTTCATTGACTTGGTCGGAACCTTGTTTCTGCATCCGTGAGCTGCCACATTTTGTGGGGATAGGATACTAGGAAGCTTGTCTCTCTGTAAGGCTGTAAGCCCTTAAGAGCTGTTGAGCTGAACAAGGGCATAGTAAATGCTGGGACATGTTTTGCACCTGAATTTTATTATTTAGCCTTCTAGGCGCTTATGTCAGAATTTAGCTAATAATATGCTTGAGTTAGACTTCGTGATTGTACAAAAATTATTGTAAACATATGTTTGAAGGTGGTGCTTCAAGACTAATTTGCTGTAATACGTCTAAGTGCTTCGTTTTCTTTGCTGGACACTTTAAACAGGAAATACTCTAGGAGAAATTGCCGGGGAGAAGGCTGGCATCTTCAAGGTGTTCTTTTGAGTTTGAAGTCCTTGAAGAATATGCCTATAGAAGTTGCTTCTTATGTTAACGCTTCAGTCACTTCTATCAGTCTTCTTTATACTCGTCTTTCCTTTCTTCTGTTGCAGCATGGGGCTCCAGCCTTTACTGTGCCTCAACCTGATGAAGCAATGCGTGTACTTGAAGAGAAGGCTTCCAAGTTGGATGTAAGCTGCACAATTTTTTCATTAGTTAGTTCTGTTTCCCATACAGTTGGAATGTGCATACAATGAACTAGCTAGGCTCAATACTACAATGATCGAATAGGTGTTTATTTATTTATTTTTAATTTTTAATTCTTGTAACATGAAATGAAAAATTGGTTGTCTATTATGCTTAGTTGAGTTTCTTATTATTTGTCAAACAACCAGGTAGAAGTGTTGAAACAAATTTTCTGAGTTTTTTTTTTTTTTTCCTCTAAAAACTTTCCAAACCTGAGAAAGTAATGATATTTTTTAAAACGTTGAAGTCTTCATCGGTATTCTTGGTTGTTCAATCATGGCTTTGCATTATGTTGAAGTTCTAATAGTAATGAGGTAGATTCGTTTTGGACTGTCAATAGTTGCTAACTGATAAACAGGATTCGAGCTTGAAGCCTGTCTTTTAGCAAGAAAAAACCCTGCCATCTTCCTACTTTTCAGTTTTCTGACCTTTATTTTAGAGCATCTTCAATGTGCGTAAGATTATTTACAAGGTGAGGAAGTGCATTTTACGCATTTAAATCTAGCTGTCTTGGTTGCCCTAATAAATCAGGTTAACCTGTATTAAGAAAAATGGGAAAATATAAAAGGTAGCATCCTCTAATGAGCTGAGAAAATCGTGCTGTGTACAGGTACATCTTCAAGTGGCACCACCATTAGTTGCTGACTTACTGAATGGTCTGAAACTTGGGCTTGAAGGTGAGCATCAGTATCTAAATGCTGGCCTCGCTGTTGCACTATGCTCCACTTGGCTTCAGAGAACTGGCCATCTTGAATTCAACTACCTGGAACGAACTGTAAGTTCTATACATGAGAGCTCTCATCTTCATGCCACGATTTGTCATGTCGATATACTTATTTTAAAATCTTCATAGAGCAGAGCTCTTTGCCAGAGCAGTTCATCAAAGGTCTAACAACAGCCAGTTTGCAAGGGCGGGCTCAGATTGTCCCTGATCAACATATTGACATTGAGAGCCCAGGAGATCTGGTGTTCTACTTGGATGGAGCCCATAGTCCCGAAAGCATGGAAGTATGTGCAGGGTGGTTTTCTCTTGCCATTAAAGAGGACAGCCAGCGACAGAACTTGAATTATCAGCCACAGGATAATTCTAGATCCTCTCATGAATTGATACAGAGGCACCCTGGTGAAAGATCCAGGAAGAACTCCACACAGGTAGAGCACAGAACTTTGAACGTAGTTAGGTCCATATTATTTGGGCGTTCACTGGAAAAAACAAAAGTAGAAAAGTAAACTTGGGTTGAGGTAGAAGGCCAGCTACAGAGGTGGTTTCAGTTTGGTGAAGACCGTTTTACATCATTTTCTTTTCTAATGCTAAGACAACCCAAGTTATGCAATCCAAGAAATTCATATAAAACAAAGGCATATTACCACAGAAGTAAGAAAGACTACTATAAGGTGTTGGCCCCGAGTCTAGTGCTTCATTGACGGATAATATACCTATGGTATATTTCCACTGTTTTCATTTGCCTCACATAATCTTGCTGCTTTGGTCATTCTGTGAAAAGATATTTGGAAATTTGATATTAGGGTATCTTGATAGCCCAATCTGCTACAATGAGACATATGAACCATAACCTGTCATGTCAAAATAGACAGATTTGTTCAAAAGCACGCATACTCTGACCAAAATCTAATTATTGTGTCTCTAGTTATGTAACCGTAGAGGCTAGGTCAGGTTTTTTTTGCAGCTTTCTGCGGCGAAGCATGTGCAGTCGGGTGGGGGATGCATTTGGCATATTCAAGACTCTACCATTACTCTAAATATTGTCAGCCTAACTGATGGCAAAAAATCATCACATCCATGTGATCATTTTTTTTTTCAATCAAAGAATTAGAACACCTCTTATAGTAATATCTGATGCCAGTTGGGTTGGAAAATCACCATGAGGAAAACCTTTCCAAGTGTTTAAACACATATTCAGGCCTGAATATTGCTTTTGATGATGTTTCCAAATGAGTTGATGTTCATTTGCTCAAGAACTTCTGAGATAGTAATGATTGTTTTCATACATCTAACTCAGGCGAAAACAAATAAATGTCATTGCCAACATTGAAATTAGAAACTAATGTTGCCCAAAAGCCTTGTAACATATTTGTGTTCACACTCATCTGTGCTCGTGTGCTTTTTATCTATTTTTGTGTGCTTATCTGACAGCATTATTAATTTTAAAATTGATATTGACGAACACTTGGATTGCATTTGGTTGCTTGGAACGAGAGCTTAAGTTATGTACTTTGAAGTCCCTATTCAAATTTACTGTTTTTGTTTTGAATTTGAAATTAGATTTTATAGAAATCAAATCCACATAAGCAATTCCATGGTAGAATCGAATGGATAATATGCTGAAATTTACTAATCATATTTTGTTCCCTTTTACTCCATACTAAAACAAAAAGACAAATATTTTGACCTTTTATACTCTGATGCTTCATTTCATTTTGGGTGGTATTGAGCTAAAGTTTTTGAAAAATACCTGCAGATACTCTTGTTTAATTGTATGTCAGTGCGAGATCCTCAATTGCTTCTTCCGCACCTGATGAAAACTTGTGCCAATCATGGTGAGTGGTTGAGGAAGAACCATCTTTAGATATAAAGTTTTCATAGAACATAATGACCTATAATGGAATAGTATGACTTGGACAAAGTGCATGGCATGTAAGCAGTGCTACAAAATTTTCCCTGGTGATCAATAGATAAGATTATAAACCATCCAATTATGCAGAATATTAAATGCTCAAAAACCAAATATAAGGATTATCGCATCTGAAGAAGAGAAAATCTGCCTTTAATCTTGATGGGATTTATCAAGAAATTTTCAATAAAAACAAATTAGTTTTGATATTCTTGGAAGTAATGAATTTTTGGTTGAAATTTTAGGTGTTCACTTCAAGAAGGCGCTATTTGTACCAAATATATCAGTGTATTATAAGGTTGGATCCCATGCTTCACCACCCATTGATTCTCAAGTTGATTTGTCATGGCAATTCAATCTTCAAAGAGTATGGGAAAACCTCATGCAGGGTAACAAAGGTATCGAGTGAATATATTGTAAATATTTTTCTTATATTGCAGATTTTAGAGCTCCAAAATTTTCAATGAAAGGCACTTTCTTTTTTTTTTTTTTTCTGATCAATTAATATTTCACCTTAATTTTTGGTGAACTCACTCATTCTCAGCATGGGCTGAAATCTTCGTACTTGGGTTGCATAATACATAAGTCCTCCAAACCTTACTGCATGTATTTTATATGAGACAATAACTTATTTTATCTGTCTTTGATATACATAATATATACCGAAGTGCATTTGATACAGTTGATTTGCTTAAGTTGGTTTGCATTTGACTTAATATAGGTGATGCCAAGAGCATAGATGATGATTGTGAAGAAGTAAAAGATGCTACAAAACTTAGTGTTAAAAGTTGTGAGAACAGTGCAGTGTTTTCTTCTCTCCCAATAGCTATGAAATGGCTCAGAGACACTGTCCAACAGAATCAATCTATTCGTTTTCAGGTAATCCTTTTTCTTGTTGGAGAATATGTTTGATATAATAAAACCTGTTTGCAAATATCTACTTTCCCCACTGGAACATATATTCTGGTTCCTCACTATTGTTGCGGGTGTGTAGTAGTCATATCGATAATGAGTGGAATGCTTTTGTTTTTTTTGCTGGTTGAAGTTTGTCACCGAAATGGAATTTTCAGATAGTACTTGCAAAATGGATAATTTATGTTTCTTGCCATTTCCATTTGCCTAATTTTAAAAAGTTTGACAGAATTAATGGGAGTGCTTGTGAACTTTAAGAACCTCATCTGAATGGGCCATGTATACAGTGCGAAGTTGAAAACCATGGTTACACAATTTTAATTATTTCCTTGACCCACAACCTGATTAATTTGATCATGGTACTGCCTTTGCTAAAACTTGCGAGCCTACTTTTCAATGAATTAAACCATTAAGAGCGTTCGCATTCTGCTAAGTAAATTTTAGCTAGTACTTTTTTCTATTTTACCTACTAACTTTCCAAAGCAAGTACATCTCACTTTCTATTTTAGTTATCTACTTTTACTATTTCCAAAAAGGAGAGAAAATCAGATAATTTTTTTATTAGTTTAATTTATGCATTGTTGAGCTACAGTGCTCAGCAAATCCACCAAGGATGCATATGTATCATCTATAGCCACTTGACCTGTGTATCATAGGAAATCCACCGAGTTTCCTGCTTGTCTCTGCATCATGTTCCTCATATTCATATAACAACTTTGTTAAACTGAAATTAAGTATCTTCATTTATTTGACTGTCTTTTAATACCGTTTTAATTGATCATCAGGTCCTTGTGACTGGATCTTTACATCTTGTGGGTGATGTGTTGAAGTTAGTCAAGAAGTGAGCCTCGGGACCAATTGAAGTCGTGTAATTGCATGTTCTATGTACATGCAAAATATGCTGGAATGCATGATTCGAGGCCAGAAGAATTGGGCCATCTTAACTTTCTAGTGAGTTCTCTCTGATTTAAGTGCATGTTAATTTTCGTCTACTGTGTGCCCTGTTGGAACTGCTAGCCATTCATTTCAGCTTCCTTGGGCATGAGAGATAACCCTTCTCGGCTGAAATAGTTAAATAATGCCTTCATTCGCATGGGGAATATTTCTTTGGTTGCTAAAGGAAACATTCTGTAGTTTTCAATAAAGAAAGCGACTTAAAGCCAATGCACAGGCGTTGTTTCAGTGCCTCCAGAAAATGAGGTGATTTGGTAGTGTGCTAGAGAAAGTAAATCCAGAAATTGGGTCCATAGAATTTTCAATATTGTGTTTACAGCACAAATTTGTAATATTTTCCTGGAATGCAGCCACCGTGCTGTACTAAACTTATATTTCGAAATACACCTCATCCAAAAATTACCTAGAATTTGATGGAATTTTTTAACAGAATTGGAGAAGATCAGATTAGGCCTGGAAAAGAACATGATGTTGTCGAACAGCAGGTTTCTCTGTATTTGGCAGGTTAAAAAGCAAATTTTCAGCAATTTTGCTGTCCTTGATAGCAATTTGAAAAAAAATTGCTGGACATCTAAATCGAGGCTAAAAAGAGAAGGGATTTTTTTTAAAAAAGAAAAAAGGAAAAAGAAAAAGAAATTAGGTTACTTCTTTGGTTAGAATATTTTCTCGTCGGCAAGGTTAAGATGAGAAGCCTTTTTGGGTAGGTGATGTTTTTCTGTTGGACCATGTCAAATTTTATTGACATGCGATTGACAACTAATTAAGTCTTGTACGTCTTTTTCTGACACGGGACCTATTGAAATCCCTTGCAGAGGATCCGGATCCCCTTGCAGAGGAGAAAGTGAAACTGGCATATCAGCCGTGAATTTTAAAATAAGAAAAAAAAAAGAGAGCCTCTTCTATACGGATGGGCTGTAAAAAAGGTGTTTTACAGCCCCCAATTAAATTAAGACACCTCATCTAAACATAACAACTACAATAGAATTGAAAACACTATATCAAAATCAAACTAACTCATTCTAACCATAGTTAAATCACACCTAAACCATTCCCACCTTCCAGCTGATCGCCGCCGCCGGAAGCCCGCTAGCCACGCCGGAATCCCCCCATTTTCTGGTAGATTAGAGCCGAGAGAGAGATGAACCGAGAGAGGGAGAGAGAGAGAGAGAGGTTGAGCAAGGCCGTGATGGCGTGTTCTTGTGTCAAGGGATCGCTGCTGCATCGGAGGAGCGGAATCAGAGTAGGGACCGCACTGGACACGCCGATCAGAGCCCGGTTATTGGTGCGGTTCTTCGCCAAAAGCCTCAGCTTGGCTGCCGCTGACTGCCTCACGGCTGTAGACGACGATTGGAGCCCTTCCACGCAGATCTTCACCGTCAGCTAGAGATCATCCGGCGAAATGCTCTCGATTATCTCCGTCGAGAAGCTCTCCCTCTGCGGAAACCCGAACACGGTTCAGCCGCCTCCGCCACGCCAGCATCCTCGCCGTTGTTATCCAACGACCTCGCGGGCGAGGCCTGATCTGGCCGCAGCGCACAGCCAGCGCTGGCCAGGCAGCCAGATCTGGCCGTGCGGTGCGGCCTACTGTGGCCACTCGGCGACGGCGCTCATGGCTCGGACCTGGATCTCAATACGCTCACCTTCAGCCGGTAGACTCCTCTTCTGGAACTTGAGCTTGAGCCGGCTCTTCAGAATCGCCTGGCTCCACCTCTTCTTCCCTTTGGCAGCGACGGCCAGGAATCTATCGGCGATGCGCGAGGCTCGTCCCCGGCATCAAACCCAAGCAGAAATCTCTCTCGGTTCATCTCTCTCTCTTTCTCTCCCTCGGTTCTCATCTCTCTGAAACCGGAGGTTCCATCGGAGCCAGAGAGGTGGGGCGGAATCCGGCGGTGGCTGGAGAGGTGGGGTGGTTTAGGGGTTGTTCCTATGGTTAGAATTAAATGAGAGAGATAATCTAGTGTATTAATCTCTAAAGTAGTTTTAGTGTAGTCAGTACTTTTTGTTGATGTGTTATATTCTGATTGGAGGCTGTAAAAATGGTATTTTACAGATGGTCCGAATAGAAGGTTTTCTCAAAAAAAAAATTCTATTATGATCCCTTTTTATGTAGCGATAACACTTACGTCAATAACGACCTTATTGGGCAGCTACCAATTTCTTTTCCTGATGTCACCTTGTTTCTCAACGTAAAAACCATAACTATGTTCATTAAAAAATTTATTCTGTTCTCGAACAAAAAAAATTAAAAAATTACTCCCAAAAAAACAAAAATAGCATGTACTTTTTTATGCTTACATAAGAACACTTTTTTCAAACAAAAAATACCTCTTAAAAAGCATTAACAAACATAACCTAATTTTTTGATGAGCAAAATAGCTCACACTAACCAACTACTTACAATTTTCTCTGAACGCCAATCCCAATTTAATGATATTTAATTGAGGCTCAATTGTATCTAACAGTTCGATTTAATTCAACGATCAAGTTAGACAGCAAACCAAACCAGAGCTCATTACATCTATTCAAAGCTTCATGCCTCCCACTAAAACAGAATAAAGACCTTCATAGCAACAACTAACTAAAGTTGTCTCAGAAAAAAAAAAACTAACTAACTAAAGTAGATACTAATATAATCACATATTCTTGATGAATGCCACACAAGTCAAAGCTCTCCTTCATTATCTGAAATATACATCTCTGTACATGTTCCAAAACCCCCTACCTCCAAAAGCATGCTTTTTTCTCCCTCTTTTCTTTTGAGTTTTTTTTTTTTTCTTCACTATTTTTTTCCTTTTTCAGTGAGGTCACACTCTGCTCCACTATTATTGCTAAGAAAAGCAATCCTAGCACCAGCAAGAGAAAAGGCCACTGCTGAAGTGTGAATTATAGAATGAAAAACACTGACGGACCCCCAAATACTCCCAAAAATTAAGGGTAAACAAAAATCACAATAATAAGGCAATCTTCACTAATGCTTACAGCAATTGCCGGAGCTGCTGGTTTTCTTTCCGCAGCGACTTAATTTCTTTCATTAGCTCAGCTTGGTTTTCCAAAATCGAGCTCATTACACTTGACATCTCCATCTGCTCCATGGTTCCAGAAATCAATTCAAGGAAAAAACAAAAGCAAAGGAAATAATGAAACTGATACCAGGTTTACCTCCTGCATATGAAATTGTCTTAGAATTTCGATATGAAGGTTCCTCATATCTTCATGTATGGATTTCTGAAAGGAATCAAGAGTTTCTTCAAGAGTGCGTTGAAAGAGCTGTAGTGTGAAAGAGGATCCCTGCTGTGCATCTGGTTGCAGGGCCTTCTGGGGTTGTGAGATTCCTCCCTGTAACATGAAATGCACATCAATTAACTGCCATAATCTAATAAAAAGCTGAATAAACTAGCTTTGTAGATATCTGTGATGTTTGTCATCATAGATTCCATCACCCACATAAACTGAGGCCCACAGGCCACTTGTGCTATAGCCAATGCACAATGGTGAAGGTATCTAAGACAACAAAGCATAAAGGTGATCAATCAATGCTTGCACTCTTCTATTAAAGCAAACACCTGGCTATTCACATGCAAGCAAAGAAAATTTATTTATCTAATTCATTCGATCTTCATACATTCACTGTTGGAAGAATTCCTGATTCTGTGGCAACCATTGTATCAGATTTTGCCAACAAGCTATTCAAAAGTTCTTCCCTGGTTTCAGCTCCTGTTTTCTTCAATTTTGGTGAGCCTCCAGAAAGCGATGTCCCATCGCTGAAGGAAGATGCAGTGCTTATTCTCTCTGCATAAGTAGAATATCTTCGAGGCAGGGTCAAAGATGCTGGCCCTAGGGAATCAAGGTTAGCCTGTCCAGCGATGCCTTTGTTACCAAGAGACAGAGACATGGAACTAGAGGATAAGTGTTCTGGAAATCCCAATGAGGTCTCCTGATTTGAAGAGACATCTTTGGTCCGTAAGTTTGCATAACTGAAATTTGAATTTGTCAAGGAGCTAATACTCGTCTGACTTGTAGACAAGGACAGATCTTGTAATCCACTAAACATTGACCCTGATGACTGACCAGCAGAAGCCAACATTCCAAAACGAGATGGCAATGTGCCTTGCTGACGTAGGTGAGCATATTTATCAGGCAATTTCTCGCCACCCCAAGCTTCTGGAGGAGTGATAGAGAAGTCTTCGTTTTTCGAAGATGGAGTAGGAGTTGAACCCAACAGTGTAAAGGAAGATTGGGTGTCATCCTGCACAAAGTGGTAAAGCAAAATCACCATTAAAAACATTCAATTTACAGAAGGGCATATAGGATTTGCAAAAACCAAGTTTATTGGGCAACCCAACTGAGTAAAACAGTATATGTCAAACCTTGGAAATTACTAAAAGAACCAAATCATTACTACACAGGTGCAACTACACTCCATAGATAGCCTATATATTTAGAATCAATTTATAGTGTTCAACATTTATGTAATGAGATTATTGTCCAAAGTCATATTCAAATGAATTTCAATTGTTCACTTGAAAGCAAGACAGAAGAAACCAAACCAGTTAACAAGAAGGTTTACTTAAAAAAGGCATATTAAACTTTAAAGCTCTGAATGGCATTTAAGGCATTGCAGATTAAGACACTAGAACGAGTGATCTTACGTAAAGTAAATTCATTAATGGTCCAATTATAAAACATTTTTCGACTACATTTTACTTCCTATAAGTTTGTAATGATAACTGCTTATGAATTAAACAGCATAAAATTAAAGGATATGAGCATCTAGGTCAGGATGCATACTAAAAACTCTGCATTGAAATTCCAAAGTTCAATATTTCATGCAATGAACATTCATCCAATGGAACTAAAGCCAAAGGGAGAATTAGACCTGTTTAGAAGTTGAGCTAGATTTCCAATCGAATATTGGATGATCATTGCCACTATCCTCTGCAATAGGGAATCTCCTACTGGATGGTGGAAACAACAGTGCCGAAGGCTTCCTGTCTACATGTAGATGATCCTTCTTGGTTCCTTCACGGTCATCCCACAACTTGTCAAGTGAGGGCGTTATTGGCTGAACATCCACAAGAGGGGAAAACACCTCCATATCATCCTTGAAGTTATAATTGGAATGAGGAGCATGTAACCTCGCCAATGTTCCACCTGGCCACAAAAGACTTCGATGTGGCGTTTCTTCCCCAGCAGATGCAAATCCAGAGCCAGTTGCTGTGAGTGAAGATGCTTCAACTGAGGCACCCAATCGGCCAGAATTCCGAGAACTGGATACTGCTGTAGACAGAGAAAGGCTTGATGAAGTCACAGAAGGAAGTGGGTCAGGCATAAGGATTGAATCTTCAACAGCATCTCCTATAAGAGCAGTCTCGACAGTGCAGTTACTTTCGTTTACAATAACAGGTTTTGACCTCTGCCAGCATAAGCTTGTAACAGCCTGATGAATACTTTGAATGATTAGTATAAACAAAGACTAATAACATTAAGGTCCTAAAAGTACCTTAAAAAGAAGAAAAAATATGTCTTTAATGTAAATCATTTAAAGGGAAAACACCCTTTTTTCTTGGTAATTAGAGGCAAAACCCTTGAATGGCCAACGACCAAGTTGATACAATCCCATTCCATAGAAAATGTGTTCTTATCACAAACTCTTATAGTTTTACCTTCTTCTTTTTTTCTTTTATTTATTTATTTATTTTTATATATAAGTAATTCAATCTCATTAGAAAGCGTAGAGAGGTGTAACCCTAATATACAAGAAGTATACAAAAGAGACTCCTATTAGGGAGAAAAAGAAGAACAAAAGTCCAAAAATCAGAAAAACTAGAAGAATACAGATTATTGTACATCGCTATGCTATCCATGTAATAAGGGATTTGAACATAACGCTCTTTAGCTATGATAGTTTTACCTAATGTTAGCATCCAATTAGTTAACATTGAATTAAAAGCATTAGAACCTCCATCTAATTCCATTCACTATCATTGGCAAAGGTCTTCAAACAGTTGAACCATTAACTGAATCAACCTAAGAACAGTCATTGAAACACTGTTCTTAAACAAAATAAATTATCTACATGCACAGAGCTTTAGGGAATCATCTATGAATGTGTAGACACATATAGTAGTAAAGCACCAGCATGGTCAAAAAGTGCAAGAATCTAAAATGTCAATCTTTAAAATCAGAACACACCCACACGACAACTAAATTAAATAATTCAATCTACCCTTAAGGGCTTGTTTGGGATTGCGTTAGAGAGTTTAAAAAGTACTTTTAGTACCTAAAAAGCTGGCATGTTTGATAAAAAACTCAAAAAAAATACTTTTTTGACTTTTTTACTCTAAAAATGGTCAAAACGCACTTTTGAGAAAAGCTTAAAAATGAAAATTTTGCTAAAAAACTCTTTTTGACTTTAAAAGCTCTATTTCCTAACGCAATCTCAAACAGACCCTAAATCTCAATTTCAATCTTTTGATTATAAAAAATTACCAGTTTTATTTATAGTTCTTAAAAATTACAAACAACATAACATTGGTGTAATATCTTGAAATGGTAATTGTATATGAATCATGCCTCTTTAAGAGAAGCAGTTCATTGGCCATTTCTCTCCCCTTAATATCACACATCTCATTCTCATACTGCACACATGTCACATACCACACCTTAGACCTAGCATTAGGAAAGAAGACAAAAAATCAAACATTAACACACTATATATAAACTCCCTTAATCTTATTGTTAGGAAAGAAGAATTTAAGTACACTGAGTAAATGTTGCTTGTGAGCATAAAGCAACAAAACATGCTTATATAGAGAGGAAATCTACCTCTGAACCACCATAAGCATGAAGAACAACAAAAGGTTGTGGTTTTCCACGAACATCATAGAACACCACCCGACCATTACTTGTTCCAGCTGCAAGAGTCCAACCATCATCTCTAAATGCCAATGATGAGAAAGGTGCCTCATAAGGAATGCAAGATGAGGGTCTTCTAGACCCTGAGTCGTAAGTGTATAACTTTTTATCCAGACCAACACTAGCAATTATCTGTCATGAGGAAAAAGTTTGGAAGGCCAGAATGCTTAACAGTAAATTCAGATATTCGGACCCTAAAAAAATCTTCACAATTTCATAGCATACAACAAAATTGCATTCCTATCCATATAAAGCATAACAGGGCCATAAAAATAAGACCTTGTCATTGGATGGTGAGATGCTAACACCAGCAGTTGGAGCTGAGTGCTGCTTCAACCAAGAAACCTGCAAATTTTTTTTTTTTAAAAAAACATAAGTGTATAATTAATTCCTAAAGCATCAGTTGCAGACCTAAATATAAATCATAAAACTAATGGAATGAACAAAAAAATATGTTTATTTAAATAACTAGGTAACATGAGGTTTATTTTATTTTTATTTTTTGATAAGTGGGTAACACAAGAAGTTGGTAATACAATTCTACCAACTTAATGAACATGCCTAGATTTAATATGGTTTGAGTTGGTAAATTAGAAAGTCAGTCCAAGAATATGGGTCCAACATTCTACAAGTATTGTGTTTGGAGAAGATCATGCTCTGCCAGAAGAAAAGCAAAGGCCATAACAAATAATTACGAAATGTAATTCTCTGTATTTTAAAAGTTGCTTTGCAATATGTGGCAGCAAACCATAATCCCCATTCATATAAAAAACACATACACATGACAACACAAACACAAGTACAACAGGTATTTTCCAGCACAAAACTCAAGATTCACTCCCAAATCAAACCAGCCTAACCACAACTTTGATGGATATGAAAATTTTTGAAGGAAGCATACAACTTATTCGGTGGCACCAGGCTTTTATTGTTTAGAACATTACACAGTATTCATTTTATTAGAGAACATACTGCAAACCTTTGGATTGCGACCCGTTGTATCCCATAAATGTACCGTCCCATCGTCACCAGCTGTCACCAAAAGGTGTCGACTAATCCGGGAATAATCAAGCACTCTCAATACCTGATCTTACAATCCCAAAGACAGAATCAGCTTGAAAACCAGAACTCGATAACATAAACACCACAACAACAGCATCAATATGCAACAAACTGAACAACCTGTTCATTGGGATCCTTGAGTTCAGCAGCCCTGGCACCAGATGCAAGGTTGTGAAGTATGAGATCCCCACTAACGCTGATGGAAGCCAAATGCTCATCCTTGCAATTGTACATTGCCCCTGTTATTGTATTGGTATGACCTCTCAACCATTTAATACATCGCTTCCTTTGTAAATCCCATATTCTTACAACATGACCACTTCCACCAGAACATATGTATCTGGATACCTTATTGCTGAAGTTGATAGCCATTATAGACTCCTGTAAAAATAAGAACCACAACTAAAAAACTAACCCAAGGTCTCATGGGTTTACAGAATTAAGATACAAATGAAGAGATCAAGGACTCTCCACAATGAATGGTCCTTGTATGGGGACACACAAGAATTTGGTACCCTACATTTTCTCCATCAGGTGTTCTGTTATTTGGGTGATACCTCATACTATCTTGTAGCCCTTAGAAAGTTGGATAATTGATGATAGAAAGTATATACAACATTCTTACAGAGTGTTTAATTTGATGCCCTAGAAAACAAGAAAAAAAAACTTCGACAGGGTGGAGGTCCCTCCCCTCATGCATAACGTTGTTTGCTTAAATCTTTGGTAATTGAATACAGGGTTGCAGGAGATTCTGCAAATTCCTTTTGTTTCATTTCCTAGATGAAATTCTAGAAGTTGTGTTGAGGATTTCAATTTTCAGCTTCTGGACCTTGTACACACCTACACACACACTAACATGGGAGAGCAAAATATATTCTTAATTGCGCTACTCTAAGAGACCTTATTGCTTAACAGAACCTTGGGCCTTTAATAACACCAATGCGGAGCATGGTTCCCATCACTTCACAACATTTATTGAAACTTCAATTTGTATGTCAGGATGTCAGAGCTCAGTTCCTTACCTCATTTCAGAAATTTTAGTCCATTGACAATTGAACAGCTATCACTTTTTTATTCTCATCAACAACTCAGTTTATTCAAACACATCATACTATGCATACACATATCCATTCACATATGTGCATTTTTAATACTGGTGCTATAAACCCTGAGCACAAATTATATTGAACAACCCCACACTTGCTAAACTATAAGAGCTCCTAAATTCTTAAAGAGCATTCAAATGTACAAGTCTGCTTGACCAGACAACTAAATTACCTCAATGTTGTCTCCACTGTCGGTACCAGCCATGGGAATAGTCCCCATGCTCTGCCCATTCTTGCGCCACAATGAGATCTTCTTATCGTCTCCAGCACTGGCCACAACCAAATCTGCAACAATCACATTCCCAGTTGGATCAAATGAAAACTCCCCATTCTGTTGTCGATAAATTGCAAAAGCCAAGTAATAATTCATTCAATTAGGTCTTAATTGTCTCCATTGCTTAGGACCTAGAACCAAGTACCCCTTCCAACGAAATACAACCCTACTACTAGGCTTAATTGAGTTTTATTTTTATTTTTTTTAAAGAGGAAAAAAACGCAAATGATCAAAATCAATACTCAGTTCCATATGCTCAGCTACCAAACCAACCCTAACCAACGAAGTACAACCTCACTGCATGCTTAATTGAGTTAAATTTTCGTTTTAAAAGGGGAAAAATGATCAAACTCGATACTTCCATTTTCTCAACCACCAAACAGACCCTAACAATGAAAAATTCAGGAAATGCAATTTCAGAAAAAAGAAAAAATTGGAAAACAACATAATTCAAGCTCCTAAACTCAAAAACCAGAAAAAAGTAACAAATTTAGAGAGAGAGAGAGAGAGTAACTGGTGTGGTTCCACTTGACTGAATTGACTAGGCAACCAGGAGATGGAGTGTAGCTCAAAGTGCAGGGATCGCCGGCCTTCACCGACACATCGAAGAGCTTCACGGTGTCTCCTCCGCTCGCCGCCAGTAACGCCATTGATGGATCCGTCAAATTCATCGTCGCTTTCTTTTTCTTTCTTTTCCCTTCGTTCTTGCAAATTCACTAAATAGAAAAAAGTTAAGGGCACCACCTAACTCGGATTTTCCCGGAAAATTAGTTCAGCGATGAATCAGCACATTGTATTTCGATGAGAATTCAAGGTGAAGTCAGATCGTTTTCAACATTTTTGGATTTGGTTTTTCCTGGGAAACCCTACACGCGAGAGCGAAAGGGTTGGGCCGTTGAGTGCGAAAATTTAAAATGCGAGGGAGGTAAATAAGTGAGCGCCTTTCTGATGGACGAGCCCAGTCTGCCCAGATCTCTTTTCTTTTATTTTCTTTTATTTTAACGAAATAGTGTTTTTAATTTTAACTATTAACCCGAGGTCTGTACTTAACGAAATAAGATCATCTTCATTTTATAATTAAGATTAGATAATTTTTTCACACCTCTTTCTCTTATTTATCAACAAAAAAAAAAAATCACAACTCTAATATTATATATATTATCACATTATTTAAAAAAATTAAATGACATAATTTCATATTCACAGTTAAAACAATAAGGCAAAATCTTAATCATGAAAGATAAATGATTGTTTTCATTCTCTTGTTCATCTCTTATCCATATTCATATAAAGAGGTATGTAAATCTACCATTAAATTTATGGGACCACGTGTGGTCCTATAATTTAATAGTGAATTTGAACATCTCTTGTATAGAGATGACCAAAAAATAGTTAAAAGAATTATGTGTATCATCTACCACCATGAAATGATTCATCTTTATTTCATTTGAAATAATTCATGTCTATTTTACTTTAAATTGAGAGAGTCCTAATCTGGTCTTAGAACATGTGATTTTTATATTCATTTTTAATATAATATATATTTTCATGTGCATTTTTAAAAATTATATATTCTATTAAAATATACATAAAAATCACAATGCTCTAAGAACATGTCAGTTTATGTTGGGTCATTGTAGGCTTTTATAGTTAGAAACACCATCCATTATGTTGGATCATAATATAAAAATATGTTCAAAATACAATTTTGGTTCTTACCAGATTTAAATTTTATCCTTAATCTATTAATAGTTTTAATTTAATCCTTTAAATTTTAAAGTCATTCATGCAAACAATAATAGTGTTGATATCGAATGCATTTGACCTTACGATTTTGCAAATAAGACGTTTTTAAACAAAATTAAGAGTGCGTTTGAAAACAATTTGTTTGAAAATGTGGAACAAAAAAAACAAATTATGTTTTTGAGCAGCAGGCAAGATGGTGCACTTTTAACTACGTACAATTTTATAGGTTGAACCGCAATTTTATAACACTTGATTACAGTTTAAATTACATTTTTATTAACTACATTTCAAAATTGCTATTTTTTCATGTGCATGTTTTGAAACCGCCAAAGCAAACCAACACGAGCATTTTTCGCAGGCGTCATTATAATGCTGTCATGACATATTAAACCGCGTATTACTCTTACAAAATCATAACCTAGGAAAAATGTGACATACGCATCAAAGATTGTAAATATTTTCTATTTATTTGACTAGCTTGTTTAAATATCAAATTCACGTCTCTCCATACATCTGATTTCGTAAGACCATGATGTAATGTGTTAACGTTCTAAGAAATGTATACAAAATGCATGGCAAGGAAATACAGATTTCGTATCCCTTTACGCGTCGCATGAATACTTCAGTAAGCATTCTTGCCGCTGCAAAATCCAGTGCTATGAAGCAACAGCAGAAAAATTAATCAAATTGCCAGAACCTCTTAATCGCCAGCAAGAAGACCATGAATATAACATTAAAAAATTATGAAAAAAAAAGTAATAAGAAACTACCAATCACATTTTTTAACATAAAAAAATAGCCTAAATTCATTGAGACAAAAAGCTCACAGACATTTCATTGTGGGCAACAAAAATGGCCTCGTTTCTGTTGCGCCAGTGGAAAGCACAAGCATGAATTACCCAACCAAATATATCTACAGACTGTGTCACAGGTGAATGCTACAGAGAAAGATAAAGAGCAAAGAGTAATTTTCTGCCTTGTGACCTCCACACTACTGGTCCATAGACCTGACAACAACGAAAAGACATCTGCATGAGAAAACACAAATAAACAAAGGTGAGGTACACCAATGATTGAGATACAAGAGTTTCTGTGAGGATTGAATGTTGAACCTGTACTTGGTAAAGGTAAAGAGATGCTAAGCACAACAAACAAGTAAGCTGTATTTAGAATGCAAACCAACATACCACAAGACCATAATAAAGTACCAACAAAACATACAAGAGATCCTTGTTAAGACTGTTGCTAAGATGAGATAATTGATGTCATGATAATACACATGTCGTAGACCAACAGAAGACTTCATGCAAATTTCAGCTCATAATGATAGTCTACGAGTTCAAGAAGCGTATTTGTCCTAAATAACCTAAATACAAATGTTGTGTTTAAATGAGGAACTTTCAACCGAGATTTTACTTAAAATTGTAACTTGAGATAATTTCTTTTGTTTAGGTTAGCAGGAGAAATTTTTAAAAAATTATTCCAAATTTTGAATTTGAGATTTTCAAAAATCTAAGTTTTAAGTTTAAATTCCTTGGGAAAATATATCATTGTACAAATTTTATCACCATTAACGTTCTCATGCCACCCAATATTACTCTTCACATCGCTATCACCACCACTATTATCACTGCCACTACCATCCGTCTACTGCCCTATTACCAACTACTATTATCATCACCACACCCTCCCCCTCCAACCACTGCCACCCACCATACCACTACCATCATCTGGTCATTGCTATTATCATTACCATTGTTGTTGTTACCATAATGCTCTAATTTTTATTTTTATTTGTTAATATACTAAAAAAAATTCAATTCATGGGATTGGAGTTCTCATCAATTTAAATCCTGCCATTTCGAAAAGTTTAAGAATATTTCAAAATCTTCTTAAACACAATCTAAGTTATTTTCTGGAGAGAGAGTACAGCATAAACAAAGTACATTATCACCCCACCCCCTCCAACCACCACCACCACCCACCACCACCATGGCACTACCGTCATTAGGTCATTGCTATCACATTACCATCATTGTTGTTGCTACTATAATGCTCTAATTTTTTTTTTTTTTTTTTTTTCAATATAATCATCCAGACAATGTAAATTTAAATTCATGGGATTGGAGTTCTCGTCAATTTAAATCCTGCGATTTCGAAAATTTTAAGAACATTTCAAAATCTTCTTAACCACAACCTAAGTTATTTTCTGGAGAAAGAATACAGCACAAACAAAATACATTATATGGTATTCGAGGCAAAAATGAGTCATCCAAGTTATCTTGGCCGTCCAAACAATTTCAATTTCAAACAAAGAAAGAGGTACATTTGAGCATCTTCAATAATTTAGAGTTACACTGTTATTAGAGTAAAAAGCTTTGAAAATTGAACAAAAATGAGGAAGAAATGAATATTTGAAGAAAAATACGTTTTCTCAAAAATCTCTTTATAAGAAATCAAACTTGAAAAAGAGCTTCTACGATAGAATATCTATGAGGCCCCAACAAAGAAGCATGGTCAATGCTTGTTTCAAACCTTTTAATAAAGCTCAAAGTAGTGCATAAGTCAGTAAATTTAAACTAAACAACCTGATTTAAAAGGAAAAAATTACAAAGTTTTTGAACAAAAATCCCCCTCCCAATGTCCCCAACCCTTCTGCAAGAAAAATAACACGATAATGATACTAAAAAAAAATTGACAGCCACACGAACATGCTCATATTCCTAATGGGTGTGCACAACCACCAAGATGCATATTTATCACAAAATAAGGGAAGGAAGCAGTAAATCAGCTGACCTTTGTTAAGACGAAGTGAAGGGATGTAGCTACTATCAAATTTTGTTTGACATCATGAACTTGGTTTTTTTCTCTGCTGGTTTAAGAATCTGGAAAGAGCAGATCAAGTTTTCATCTACACCCATCATTGCACCGGCATTATCAAATTCACCACAGTAATTGGGGGCTGAAAATATTGTAACAAGTTGCCTGTCGGCAAAGAATTCATACCCATCCTCCACAACCTATACCAAAGTAATTATTTACGCATCCAGATAGAGTAGCATTAATGAGTAGAACAAGAGAGTGGAATTATAAGAAAAATCAAAGTCAATGACCTGATGGGCACGGCAGACGAGGTCCAAATCATGCTTCTCTAAGAATTCTGACACCTTATCAGGGCCAAAGGTGTATGAGACTCCTCTATCATTCATTCCCCATCCTTTAACATCTCTACCAGGATCCGACCAGAGCAAATCACAAAGCAATCCAGTGTCTGGAACAGCAATTGGACGAGGTAAATTTCTAATTTGATCTAAGTTTGTCAGATCAGGTGAAAGACCACCATGCATGCACAATATTCTGTCATCAACAAGAGCTGCCACAGGAAGGCAATTGAAACAGTCTGTAAAGGCTTTCCACAGTCTCACATTGAATCGCCGCTTACATTCATCATAAAATCCATATATCCGATTAATAGAAGCACATTCATGATTTCCTCTTAGAAGAAAGAAGTTCTCTGGATATTTAATCTTATAGGCAAGCAAGAGGCATATTGTTTCTAAACTCTGCTTGCCGCGATCCACATAGTCCCCTAAAAATAAGTAATTAGCACTGGGAGGAAATCCCCCATATTCGAAAAGCCTAAGTAAATCAGTGTATTGTCCATGAATGTCACCTGAAAATAGAAAGGACAATTCATGCAGTCAGACGATACAAATCCAGGAAATTAGGACAATTACGACACAAAATGAACAATTAAGATTGCCTCTGAGCATGAGATAGACAGAGTAAATTTCTCTTTGTATACATCTTGTGTACTAGGGTTGCACCCCTCTACACTTTTCAATGATGAATGATTTATCAAAAAAAAAAATGGACAGAGCAAATTAGCCCTTAGTCCTACTGGAAATTGTTTGCTTGAAATGTCAATTATAGCTCAAACCCTGCTCTACTCTCTCAAAACTAGACTGGGTTGAATTCTGATAAAGGAATCATCTTGCCCTGATCCCTCTAATAATGTTACCAGGACATAACAAGGGTTTCTCCCACAAATTGCTCACACCCTAACCAGCAATGTTACCAGTTACCATGTTTGCATCAGAAACTCATTAATCCATTGGCTAAGGTATCAATAGACAATGGATTCCAACAACATATAAGGCTCTTGACCCCTTACCCATAAAAAGTACAAAGGTCTACCTCCATCCAAGTTCCAACATACTTCTTACAATGTTGGATTAATCAAAGTTGTTCAGCTCACTGAAATAACCATAATCTCCTACAAGAAAGTAGATATCAAACAACTTATGACTATCCTCATCAAGCATGTCAACGAATTGACAAGTAGCTTTGAGAGAAAACATGTGGAAACACACGTAAGAAACAAAATGTATTCACTTTTATTTAGAATGTCCCTTCATGCTCCAAGCAAGGAACAGCAGTACGAACAAAATACAGTTCCATTGAAACCCTCATATTTTGACCAAAAAACCAATTGAAACAAAAAAAAAAAATTCACTAAGAACCATATTTTTCTTTGTTTAATAGAATGTCAAACTACTACTCTGCCACAAATTGCGCGAGCATAACCTAGAGTGTCCCTTCATGTTGCAAGCAAGGAACAGCAGTACGAACAAAACACAGTTCCATTGAAACCCTCATATTTTGATCAAAAAACCAAAAGAACAAAAAAAAAAAATCACTAAGAACCATATTTTTCTTTGTTTAATAGAATGTCAAACTAATACTCTGCGACAACTTGAGCTCAATTTTATTTCCTCCTAAAACTCAACAACTAATCTAAAAGAAAACATTGTATATCCATCACGGCATCAAGTCATCAACCAACCATATGAAGAAAAAAAAATACATCAGAAAAAAGAATAATCACATAATATTGAAGCTTTCACAGGAAAATTTCACCAAACGGGGAAAGACAAAAAGAAAAGAAAAGAAAAGACAAGTAGTGCGCACCGCAAATCTTGATGGGGGCCTCGAGTTCAAGCAAGTTCGGCTGTTGGATAAAGATTTCTCTGGAAGCAACGCAGAGCTGCTTGATCTCCCCCTCCGAGAGCTGTACCTGCTTCCCGGGCCTCGCTGATCGGACCTCCGTCAGCCGTCTGATAATGTCGTCCAGTACCGCAGGGTCCATAACTCCCTGCCCTTGCGTCGCCATTGGATTTCGATCCTCCCCCCCTCGACGGCTACGATTTAAGTACTAGAAATTAGGGAAACCCAAGGGGGGTTGGGGTTGCACAAGTTTTCACGGTCTCTGCTTGAGAGTTTTATGGTCTACTTTTTTGGTGATATAGAATATATTCTCGGGAAAGGAGGGTGAGGGAGGGAAAGAGAACTAATTTATATTCTTATTTGGATTTGATTTTCTGATTTTGAGGGGGAGAGATGAAGGCGCGTCAAAGCTTTGAAGATGGAGATGCAGGGCTGCAACTCCCGTGTGGCGGAGGCCTCTATACTCTATAGAGAAAGTATGATAGTATCTGAAAGTGAAAGAGTTATTAAACGGCGCCGTGTCGTAGAAATTTGAAAATTTCAGCTTTACGACACCGTTCGAACCGGGTTAGGTTATTACTGGTTTGGTTCGTAATTACACATTTGATGGGCTGCCTAACCATTTCAAAAAAGGCCGGGGTCCCAAAGTCTAGTGGAGTTTTTAGGGATTGAATAGTGCGCACAGAATGTTGCCAATCATTGGGCTAGGGTTGACAGGCAAGGAAGAGAAAGTAGAGTCGGAGACCCTTGCATAGTGCCATAGTGGCATTGCCATTCTTATCCTTTTCTTTTCTTCTTTTTATTTTTTATTTTTTTTAAAGTATTTCAAACAAGGAAAAAACAACAAATACAGCAAACCAAGTTCAAGAAAGGGTTATTCACAAAAAAAAAAAAGGTTCAAGAAATGAGAGAAAGGGAAGGTGGATTTTTCCTACTACAAATTGGGACAGAAGTTGAATGAAGAAAATGAATGGAAATGCAACCGAAATGAACTTTAACTACAACCCAACATACCACATGAATTTGAAAAGAAATTTGATAAAAAAAAAAAAATCAAGTTGCTTCGACAAGTGGGCCTTGCACTTGCCCTCTCTCATGAAAGACTATTTGAACTGGTTGCAATTTACAATTAGCCACTTGGTGATCTTTATCTTTCTTTCTATTTATTAATTACTTTGGATTGTCATTTCAATCTATGCTCCATTTTCGGCATGAAATAAGATCATTTTTATTTTGAAGTAAAGACAAGCAATTTCATGATCATGATTAAAATATTGTTGTATATAATAATGTAGATGATGTCACATATGGGCATAACTACTCCTGGCCAATTCCTCCAAAATTTTAAAAATGCCGTCAAATTTTATGTTTTTTATGGGTGGAAAACCTCAAAAATGTTTTTTATCCAAACAAATCTTTTTTTTTCCCATGTGATAAATATGTTGACACACCATTCAAAAAAATTAAATAATGTAATATCATTTACACTGTTAAATACAATAATATTAAATCACAACTATAAAATGGTTCATCTCCATCTCAAAATTAAGAACCATAGTGTACTTGTGCAATTTTTGTGAGTTTATGATAATAAAGTGGCACACAATATGTTCTGGTTCGTCTCACTAATGTAGATATATAAATGGATAGTTATGAATGGTAACAAATCGGTATTAATTCATCTAGGAGCATTGCTTTTTATTTATTTATTTATTTTCAAGACACTTATATAGTTAAACACGATTTCTTTGGCATACACAATTATTCAACTAACATGCTGCTGAGCCCTTCAATCAATTCAATGACCGCATATCACTCTTTAGGAGGTTCCAAGCCACTAAGGTGAATCAAATGTCACGGGAGGCCAACAAATGTATTGACTGGCTGCCTATGAAAGGAGTTATATATGCAAATCTCAAGAACTTGTAATATCATGGACTCTCCATAAGTAATGGTGAGAATTCATGTTTGCATATTAAGGTTACATCGTATTAAGACATGAGAATAAGACTAGGTAAGTCAACCATAATTCGCTAATTTCTTGTAGGGTTCGCAAGCTGTGTAAAAATTAGTCAATTTTTATGTCGTATGTAGGGTTCAAATCATGTCAAGCATGAGTATAAGACTATAAAAATTAAATTTAATCAAACTTATCTAATTAAACAAGTCAGACCCATCAATTCTAGCTCGTTAATTTCATGTCGGGTTTGTAATAAGTCGTGTCAAAAAATTGTTAGTCATACTCTTAATAAGCTTAGCTCCTAGCCAGACTTCAATTTATTCTCATTATACTCTGTATCTATCTAATGCATTTCCCTTCCAAAAAAAAAAAAAAGTAAAGTAAGAAGTGACATTATTTCTTGCAATTATATTACTAAATAAAGTATTCTATAATTTAGTTTCATGTTCTTTTTCTAAGCCCAGTCACTTCTCTTTAAATTTGAAAAGCTCCCATAGCATGAATAGCTTAAATAGAGGAAGGTATCTTCAAGGTGCTCTCTTACATGTGGCTTGAGTCAGAGGTATTGCCTTTTCCTCACATCTTCATCGCCGTCTTCCCCAAAAAGAAGTTGGAAATCCGAAGCTGAGAATAAATTAACTTGTCCCTGACACTTCAGCATAGAAAGTTTCAAGGTCGCCAGCTAGCAAATAGGAATGAATGGACATATGGCTTACATGGCTCCCTTGATCGTATATGCCTAAAGGCAGATTTTCTGTGCGATAATGGTTCGTTTATAACACGTCATTCAATTTTCCATTGCATTTAGTAAGAATCCATTATGGAATAACACGTGCGGATTTAGCATTGTGCTAACCAGTTGACAGCATTAACACCCGGCTACTTTAATATTTTGGCTAGCTGTGATGTAAATTTGATTGAAAATATAGTTATATTTTGCTAGTTATTTTGGTTAAAAAATTGGTGAGTTGCTAGCTCAAATTTGACATGCACACGATTTATGTGCAACTTCTCTATCAACCGATAAGACATTGATGTGAACTTTAATGTAGATTTACATTTAAAGATCACATAGCCCACTTTATTTAATGAAACGTGATAGACAACTCTTATCTCTCCTTCTAATCGCTATATTATTCCCTTAGATAACTTAAGTAACAGTATTTTTTTTGCTTGTAAGTTCCGACAAGTCTTTTTGCTTGTAAGTTCCCACAAGTATTTGATTGTCCCTACTTGTTTTGCATGTGTCTATTGAGTGGACTTGACCTTACGATCCCATTATATCAACTGATTAATCAGCGATTTTGTTGCCTTATAATGGAAAATTTCTCTCCTGGCCTGAAGAATCAAATGGATTAAAGAAATAGAATAGGGCTAACTCCCAAGAAACTTCTACCAGACCTTTGGCAATAAAGTATTGAGACGCAATTTAATTTGTAAGAACCTTTTTGATTATCATAAGCCAAGAAAAATGTTATAATTCCATAATTTTTTATACATGAATTAATATTGATAAGCATGACAACCTAAAAGGCAGGTTTACGTGATTATAGATATATAGTACAACCTTAAAAGGGAAGTAACATGGTTGTAAAGGCTTTTATTCTTTTTCACTGAAAAATTTTAGTTGCAGGTGCTCCAGCTACAGTTTGTATTCTTTTCTTGACTATTATATCATTAATCACCATCCCTTTACTTTCTTTGGAGGAGTTATACTAAGAACAGGAAGCTAGCATTCTCTCTCCTGCTGAAAGCCATATGTTAACCTTCCTCCTTCCTGGTAGAAACTTGATTTAATAGCTAAACTGTGAGGTAGTAATCTTGGTAGAGTTTGTTAATTCGAAGCTAAGTGGTAGAATACTTTACTATTTATTGGTTTTATCTGCATAATATATTCGAATTGAGTGTTGCAAAGCCTTTAACTGATAACTAGCGATAGGATTTGTCTTGGTAGCTAATTTTTTTGTTTAATGAATAAGCTTTTAATTTTAATTAACAACTAAACCAAATACACACAAACAGCAAATGCAGCTGTACACAAGGATACTACAGACAGTATCGAAACCCAACAACTATTACATCAAAACCAAACTAGAGGCTCCCAAAACAACCAACAAAAGCCAAACTAATAAACATCCTACTCAATTAAAACCAGCAACCAACATCTTCAGTAATTCTGCAGAAACAAAAGACAACCAACTACAAACTCAAATGTCCAAACTATCAATTAAAAGAGCATCTCCTCTTTAATATTCCAGTTGCGGCATATATATTCTCTTCATGACTTTAAAATCTCCCTTCCTCCAAAATCTTGGTTCTCGCCTCGATAAAACATTGTGCAAGATCTGCTCCTCTATTTTCGGTGGCTTCCAACTTCTAAAAAATGACATTTGTACTTTAAGCATGTGATAAACACATACTTTCTTATAAATGTTATTAAAAATGCATGTGATATTAAAAAAGCTTCTCACATGCTATTAAAAAATACATGTATTTTTTACATGTGAGGGAATACAAGTCACGTTTTTAAAAGTTGAGTTGTAGGAATTCTAATTTGTAGAAAATTTCTGTCATTTTTCATATATTGTAGACTGTGGCACTCATACCCAACCTACATATATTGGCCACCAAGGACTTCCTTCTCCAATCATCCACTCCCAGCCTTACCACATCATCCCAGACAATTGGAGGGTGATCAATTTTTCACCTGCACATAACTTCTTTCCATATTCTAGCTAGTGCTGAAATTGCACTGAAAGAATAGGTGATCTTTGTTAGAATATATTGTGAGATTTGATTTTATATTATGAGATTTTATTCCGGTCCATTAAGGCAGAAAGCACAGCTAATTAACCTCCCCTCTGTATTCCCACTGAGCCAATCGATCCCCTGTGGTTAAGCAATTCTTCATAACTAACCACATAACTAACCCAAATAGGATTATCACAAGCACCTATGTTCACCTCCGAAAGTCTACCCTGTATCTCCTCCAATGCATATGATCTAGCAGGCTTCCAAGACCAGGTTCCATTGATCAAAACTGTCGACAATCTAGCATCTAGAGTACTATGAGAATCATATATAATTTTGTAGCCATCTTTCTCAAATAAAATCCCTGCAGGATCCCAACTATCCAGCCACATATATGGATATTCTTACCACCCCCTACCTCAAACTTTATAATATTTCTGACAGTGTTCCTCATTTTTAAAATTTTCCTCCAACTCCAAGTGCTGTTTTGGGTAATGCCTATTCTCCAAAAGCTTCTCCCTTTAAGAAGGATCTCCTCTGCCCAAGCAACCCAAATAGAACCAGCTCTAGCAAAAATATTCCAGATATGACACATAATGAAAGCTCTATTCCACTCAGCCAATTTTGTTCAACCCCAACCCCCCTTCTCTCTTAGGAAAACACAATGAATCCCAAACAACCTTAGTTTTTAGTTTGTTAATGTTTCACTTTTTTTTTTTTTGAAAAAATGTTATGATGTGACATAAAAGTAAAAATAGTCTTGTGTTTAAGTTAAATGTTTTGTTTTAAAAAGAGAAAATAAAAAGAAAAAATAAAAAGTGTTATTAAACAAAGCATATGCGTGCTTCGGGATTAGTCATGTATTCAAAGAGTCCAAAGCATCTTGTGAAAAGAGAGAAAGAGAAAAAAATAAAAATAAAAAGAGTAGGAAACACTTAGAGATAGTACCACTTCACCTCAATACTAAACTAGGTCATAAAGAGTTTTCTTTTAAATTCTAAGAAGATTTTTTTTCAAATTCAGTCTATTAAATTGTTATGTATTTCTTTTTAAGTATGTAAAAAGCATATAGGATTAGCGGAGTTAGAGGAAATATAATTTAAAAAATATGTGTTTCTCATATACTATTAAAAAAATATATACACATGATAAATTATACAAATTTTTTCCACATAGTTTAAATGAAGACTTTGTCCATACATGTACAACTTTGATCGCATCAAAACCATGTATGGTTTAGTGGAGTTGAAAATTGAAGAACATTCTTATGGTAATTCAGATTATTCTGTATAGCTTCATCGTCACTTGGTCAATTGAGAACCAAATTCTTATGATAATCTTCTAAGGTACGTGGAGTTGGACTTGCAGCCATACTTGAGGAAGAATCTAAGTTGAAAGTGGAAGAGATGAGAGAGACAGCTGAAAATATCAAATACTAGCAGTACAATATCAAATGGAAAATTAATTAAAAAGCATTTAAAAGGAGAAATCGAAACATATATATATATATATAGGTGGTCTTCCAGAACCTCTCAAATGTACACAGCATTCTTTTTCTCAAAAGTGAGCAGTTTTAAATAATGAAAATTGCAGTCTGCAGTGGACGGATGGGAAATTTTCTCTGAAGTACCAAGTGATGGAGTGATCAAAGTGGATTCCTGATTTCCTGTCTCTAAACGGGTCCGAAGAGGGGAATTTGTTAAAGAATGTCGTTGGGAAGTGGAAAATCTTGAAAAGATGATATTGAAACTGTGTTAGCAATATAAGTAATAAGAACAAAAGAAGGATTATTTTATGGTCCTCAAAGGCGAAAAAGGAATTGAAAAAGATAAAAACCAGCATTATTCGAGACAAGAATAACAGATGGAATGCTTTGTGGACCACAGTTAATCATAGTTGTGAGTCTAGTACTAGATTTAACATAGTTGGTATCAAACTTAAACCATACCACCACATTTGTGGCCAAACAGTGTCTATCTCCTTATCAAGATATAAGATAGATGTTTAAGATCGTTATACTTAATTCTCTAAATTATCTTTCAATATATATATATATTTTTTTGTAAATTCATCGTTAGATTGGTGAATCCACGTGTGAGTCTCATAAATTTAATAGCGAATTCACCTATTCACTATAAAGAGATGGATAAAAGATGGTTTAAAGAATGATTTTTACCATTTATCGTTTAAGATTTGATCCATTAATTTGCACTTACGAAAACAAGCTTTCTAGGAGCGTCTCCATCGGCTTAATCATTTTGCATTTTTAGTTAAAATGGCTACTAAAAATGTCAAAACACACCTCTATCCGATTATGCAAAATCCGTTCATGAACATATGGCGTGATGAACGCATAATCGTTCTCTCGTTTCTCTCATTTTTAACATTTATATTTTCTCTCATTCATGAACATTGTTCATAATCGCTCAACCTCAGTGCAGGCACGATGGTTATGCGTTGAAGCCCACTCTTGAACGCATCATCGATACATGCACGATGGTTGAGCGATCTTGGCATTGGAAATCTCGTTTGGGAAGAGCTCTCCTCCTCCGATCCCCTCGCTTCCCAGGTTCCCTAGGGCTAGAGAAAGATCATCACTAACAGGCGCGATGGTTGAGCGACGAGAGAAGAAATTTGTTGAGTGAAGAGTGGGGCAATTTGCGATTTGTAGATGAAGAAGAAGGGGAATTACGGACGAAAAGTGATTTGCAATTTGTAGATAATTTTCGTCTGATTTTCAATTTGGGATTATTCATTTGATTTTCATTTGAATAAAAAAAAATTTTAAAATGATTATTTTAAGAAAATAGTAAAGAAAATTAGATAAACAATTGGATGCATGTTTTAAAAAGTTGTTAGCTAAACTATAAAAGAAAAGTAAGTTTTATTTAGCCAATTTGCATAAAAATATAGATAAGCTCTATGAATGCTCTAATGTTTTGATAATGACACTCCTACACCACTTTTGAGTATTTTCATTTTCTTCGTATCCTAAACTTAGGGTTGACAATTTTTGATATGATTCGCGAATCTCACTTAAACTCAACACGAAAATGGTGAGTTTGAATTGATGAGTCTGAGTCTGACCTAGGAAGTGGGCCCCAATTTGATTAAAAAATTAAAAAAAAAAATTCAGGAGGACCCCTAGAGGGACTTTCAGAAGGTGCACAAGTCTTTTCTATTAATTAAATGAGTCAGGTTATAGTTGACCTATATGGTCTTATTATTATCAACACAATCCGAACTTGACATATAACATTTTGGGTTGCTAATTTTTTATATGACCCTTGAACTCGACACAAACTCAATACAAAATTAATGAGTTAAGGTTGAAGAGTCTAACTTATTTAATTAAATAGGTCAGGTTATGATTGACTTATACACCCATATCTCACACAAAACCTGACACGTGACATTTATGACTAGGGGTGGCAAAACGGGTTGGCGAGTCGGGTTCGGGTTGACCCGCTTGACCCGCCAACCCGTTAAGGCATACCCGAACACGACCCGTTTAATAAACGGGTCACCCGCAACACGACCCGTTAAAATTAACGGGTTACACGACACGACCCGAAAACCCGTTTAATTTTCGGGTCGTGCCTTTCGGGTCGGGTTCACCGGACCCGAATTAAGCAAAAATGAACCGGAGACAAACGGAAAGAGCCCTCAGGCTGTGGGACACTCCGGCACTGGGACTGGGAGGCTGCGAGCTTGACGAACAGACCCTCCCTCCCGCAGATCCAGATTGTGCGGCCCAGATGCGGCGTCCGGTGGCCGGAGAGAGAGAGGGAAACTGAGAGGCCATGAGAGAGAGAGGGAGATCGACTGAGAGAAAGAGATCTAAAGCCTACCAGACGAACGGCTACCAGGTGAGAGATCTACGGCTTCCACAGAGAGAGAGGGAGATTGAGAGAGAGGTCGCCGGCGTGCGTAGCAGAGTTGACGGCGTCGAGGGAGTGGGAGATCTACCGTCTACGGGCTACGGCGTCCGGAGAGAGAGAGGGAGATCGAGGAGAGAGCGGCGTGCGTGGGAGGCGACTCCGTGAGTAGCGACCGGCGTGAGGAGGCTTGAGGACGGCGAGGCGAGGCGTCGGCGTGAGAGGCTGAGGACGGCGTGGACGCGTGGTGAATCTCTCAGACAATTTGGCCTTTGCGATTTGTGAAAGTGGTGACTTAGTGTGTGTGAAAATTGAAACTGAATTTTACTGAAAGTTGAATACGGTGCGTTTCAGCTTCAAATTTTTTTTTTTAAAAAAACGGGTTACCGGGTCACCCTCCGGGTTGACCCGGCTGACCCGTTAATTAAACGGGTCATAAACGGGTTGACCCGTTTGACCCGGTAACCCGTTAAGCCAAACCCAAACCCGGTTTTTTCGTGTCGTGTTCGTGTCGGGTTCACGGGTCGTGTCAAAAATTGCCACCCCTAAGTCTGACCCAGGAAGTGGGCCCCAATTTGATTAAAAAAATAAAAAAAAATTTCAGGAGGACCCCTAGAGGGACTTTCAGAAGGTGCACAAGCCTTTTCTATTAATTAAATGAATCAGGTTATAGTTGACCTATATGGTCTTATTATACTCATATATCAACACAATCCGAACTTGACATATAACATTTTGGGTTGCTAATTTTTTATATGACCCTTGAACTCGACACAAACTCAACACAAAATTAATGAGTTAAGGTTGAAGAGTCTAACTTATTTAATTAAATAGGTCAGGTTATGATTGACTTATACACCCATATCTCACACAAAACCTAACACGTGACATTTATGACTGATATTTGATATAATACGCGAACTTGACACGAAATTAACATGTTAGAATTGAGAGATTTAACTTATTTAATTAAATGGGCCGAATAGAGTTGAATTATATAGTCTTATATTTAAGCCTTGATATGACCTAAACACAACGTATGAATACAAATTGTACCGCTACCTAGACCTGTGACTTTTAGAAAGTTCACCGCAACACTAATTGGATATGGCTTAGGTCCTGTGAAAAAAATTTATAAGAGATCTCATGTGGTTTTTTCAACCGTCAATGGTTAATTATACTTTTGCTATTTTTCATGAAAACTTGAAATTAAATTCGTATCACTTTAATTTTTTTGTTTACCACAAGTAAGCCAAATCCACGCAAATTAGGCTGAAGATAACATTGGCAAATTGGCCGCATGGCCCAAGTAAGCCAAATCCACGCAAATTAGGCTGAAGATAACCTTGCCAAATTGCCCGCATCCGCCGTTCAAAGTAAAACCATTCCCATTTATTCACTGCCCCTGTTGTTGTGGACCTTGTGGTTATTAATTTTTTTTTTTTTATAAGCAAATGGACCTTGTGGTTATTATTATAAAAAAAGAACACCCCATCTGGCCACAAATTAAAACAACGCCCATGGCACTCTTGTAATTTCAGGGGAACATTTTGGCCACTTGTTTGAAACTCCTTCTCTTTTAAGTTTTAACCCGGCAAAATTCCTTCTAAAAATTCAAACCAGAAAGAAAGAGAGAAAATTCTTCATGCTCGGACCCATGCGTGCACATACCGCATCGATCCCTGTCTCTCTCTCTCTTTTCTTTTTTTTTTTTTAGATGAATAATCCCTCTCTCTCTGTCTCTCTGTCTCTCTGAAAATCCTCTAGTTGATTCTCTGAGGCCTCCACCGTTACTTTATTGTCCTCCGCCTCAGCAGATTCCTTCCCAAACCCAACTTTCAGCGACCTCTCTACTTTCCCTTCATTTCTTTTCCAAGCGAAGCATCTTTCCCTCCAAAACTCTTCCTTTCGCTCTCAGAGATTCCTTCTCTCTCTCTTTTTCATCCAGCCGCTATTAACGATGTCTATTGCCTTGTTCCCCTCCGTTCTTTATCACCAACCCGTCACTTCCTTCCCCTCTTCTCCCTATTTTATTTCCTCCTCTTTGTCTTTTTCGTTCTTTTGCGCTCCTGTTGGCCCCCCGGTTACTCTTCTGGCGAACTCTATACATAGCTCTCCATCCTCATGGCTCCCTCTGGTGTCAACCACCTCTCTCAACCTTGTATTTACGGTACTTCTCGCTTAACCAACCAATTTTTGCTTCATGCACTTGCAACAAATACCGCGAACGGATCGTCTTGAACATGTTCGAAAAATTTCTTCAACTAACACACACACACACACACACACACACATATATATATATATGTTAGTTGAATTTTGATTATTTTCAGTGTTTTGTAAGTTAGATTTATGAAATGATTTTGGTAGCAGGGGAGTCTGTTTCTTCGTACGCAGAGAGAAAGTCTCGGTTTATGAAATGGCTGAATAAGCTTTTCAAGAGTGGGAGCGGTCGAGGAGGGGGTGGAGGAGGTGGCCGACACCCGCAGATCCTTGGTGAGGAAAACATGATTTTGCGTGCACCTTCTAGATCCTTGGTAAACAATACGCCGTCGTTTTCTTATTGTTCTCCATTTTAATTATCACCATTAGCGAAGATATTGGTTCAAATGTTTTAGGTACTTCTATATATTTTGTCCGGGAGATAAATATTTGGCATTGTTACAATATTAGTTAAATGATTAAAATCATCACCCTTTTAAGTTTTTGGGACTTTGTGATTTACCATGATACCAAAACCGAGGTCCTATTCTATCTTATCTCCACAATTCACCTCCAATTTTAATTAAAGGATTTATATGTAAAGTTCAAATGATATATCATTCCGTATATTAACCACCCCCCCCGCCCCCCCCCCCTTTGGCATATTTAAGTTTCCAAAATGCTTTACAAATTATCAATTCCCCCCTATAAAAAATAGTTGCTCAAATTTTAAAGTTTTTATTACTAGTACACTTTTCCTCTTTTTCCCCTTTGGGGATGTCCATAATTAGGTTACAACAAATGTTGTTTCACATTTAATCTTTGATAATGTAGTGGTGTAGAATTTTTGGGCGGAAGATCGTGCCTATATTACATGGATTAATGGTTTGTAGTGTTAAATCATCATCTATCCCAAAAACTTAAGCTTGTAGGAATGAATGAATATAATCATTTAATTTATATTCTAACATGTATTATTGTTTAGATTGTTGTGTGGAATTGTATTATATGCCAGCAAATTATCTGAAATTCATGGGAGTTATGCTAACATATAGCTAGAATAAAGCTGGTAGATAGAATGAAAATATGTATAAATATTTCTGCTTTGAGAAATAAGTCTTCTTGAACAATGCAATGGATTTGTATCTTACATCTCCTAATTATTAAAAGTGATGATGCTTATTTAGTCGAAAAAAAGAATTCTAGGGATAACTTCACTTACTCCCTGAAATGTTATTATTTTTGCAATGTCCTTCTAAAATTCAAAGTCTCTCAATTTAGTGTATCCAAGTTTTGATTTGTTGCAATATCTTTCCTTCGTTAGGATTTTCTGTTAAATCATAACAAAGTGGTGTTAAATTACTTAAGTACCCTCGATTTTTTAGTTGAATTTTGAATTTTAAAAAAACCACCCATGGGTCACTAGACCAACAGTTGGGTCACGATGTAAAGGGTTTATTAGGTTAGTGGGCCTTTATGGGTCTATTATGTTAGTGGATCCTTTAGTTGTAATGGATTTATTAGGTTAGACCAATAGTTGGCAATATTTGTTAGGCAATTGAAACCGACTGGGTCTATAAGAATCAACCCAATCGGTAGAGCAAAGGGGATAAGAAAATACTGAAGAAACGTTTTGTAATTGGGGGCCAAGCAACTTCGAATTGCTTATCATTTCAATATAATCCCTTTTACCATTTCCATTCTTTCTTTGGAGATCGACTATCTCGAATTAGTCACTTTCATTCATGCATTTCCACAAACCCAAATTACTAGTAAAATACTATCCGAAAATTGTAATGGGTTTTTGTAATTTTGTATAATTTTTAGATAGTATTTTAATGGTAATTTGTGTTTGTTGAAATGTATGAATGAAAGTTGATTCGAGATAGTCAATCCCCAAAGAAGGATGGAAATGGTAAAAGAGATTATATTGAAATGAAAAGTATAGGGTGCTTGGCCTCCGATTACAAAATGTTTCCTCAGTATTTTCTTATCCCCTTTGCTCTACCGATTGGGTTGATTCTTATAGACTCAATCGGTTACAACTGCCTAACAGATATTGCTAGCTATTTGTCTAACAACCTAATAGGTCCATTACAACTAAGGGATCCACTAACATAATAGACCTTAATAAACCCATTAAAAGCCCAATAACCAAATAAACCCCTTATACACAACGTGACCCAATGTGGGTCACGACAAGATCCACGGCAGGGTCTAGCCATGACTCAGCGTGCGTGACGACGTGACCCAGCGTGGCTCACGTCGTGACCCAAAAGGTTATTGAATTTTTTTTAGTAATTAAGGGTAAATTTGTAATTTTAAAAGAAATATAAAGGTCATTTCACCTATTTTACCATTTGATTTAATAGAACACTCTAACGAAGGAGGGACATTGTAACAAATTAAAACTTGGATACACTAAATTGAAAGACTTTGAATTTTAAGAGGAGACATTGCAAAAGTAGTGTCATTTCAGGGGGTAAGTGAAGTTATCCTAGAATTCTATTTCATTCACATCACATAATGGATGAATTCTTTTATGTTTACTGCTTGGCTAATAAGGAATATTTTTTTTTTAAAAAAATAGTTATTTTACTGTCATCAGGATGATCGCTCTAGGTCTCAAAAAGAAAAAGAGGAATTAGATCATGCAATCGCACTTTCCCTGTCTGAAGATTCAAAGAGACGAAATCGTAAGTTTTTATAGTATTTAAGATTTAAAACAAATACATTTCCTTTGTTACACACATTCCTATAATTATGTGCTCTCTTAGAAACATACATTCACACACACACACACAAAGTCATTTAATATTGAGTTTCTTATTTTCTTTTTTCCCAGGATGTAGATCGCAGGCAGACAATGATGAAGAACTTCCTAGGACACTGCAGGGTAGCCTAAATTCACCTTCATATCCTCCTTATTCCCTTGTACCATATTATCCGAGGGAGTCTAGGTAATATTTTTTGGTCATGGTTGTAATTATGTGTAACGTGAGCATGTCACATACTAGGTGTCTGGTAATTTTGAGTTTGTGGTTGGCTACTTTTAGCCAAGACAAGCTACCTTTTATGCCAGTTGATATTAGAAATTAATGAGTCTTCTAGCGTGAAAAGCTCTTTAATTCTTCATTGTCTATAACAAGTAAAGCATAACTGATCAATTGATCAGCGTTTCTAATAATTTGGTAGTGTTTTGCTGGTTGATACTGATGATTTTTGTTTTTTTTTGTTTTGCATTTATATAGTGGTGTTAGCTTCTAAAGAATTTATTTTATAAACATATAGCTCATTTGAGTATTAATTAATTTTTTTCAATGAATGTCAATAATTGACCACAACAAATTACCTACAGTTTCACAACATTCTTGCAAATGTTTAAATTCATTGGATTATTATTTTTCTTGTTTCCCTTTGACTCACCTAAGATTGTTGATTGGGACCATTAGGTGATGAAGGCATTTCAGTTCGCCATAAGTTTTGGTTGTTTGTTGAGAGTTTTGATGAGGATAATCTAGGTCGTACATGGCTGGCTTGAAGTCCCTATTTATTTCAGTATAGTTGCTACTGGACTTGTCAAATACCATCGTAACCATTGTAATAACAATGATTTGAAAAAAAAAATAAAATGATTGCTTGTTTGGAAGTAGAGACTTTTACAATCTTGAACTTGATTGACCATGTGTTTTTTTGTGGATACTTGCAGGATATGCGATGGTTGCAAACGTGACATAGGCTATGGCAATTATTTGGGATGCATGGGAACATTTTTTCATCCAGAGTGCTTCTGCTGTCGTGCTTGTGGTCACCCAATTACTGAGCATGAGGTAATCAGTTCTTCTTGGCTTTCTATATTAGAATATTCTTTTTCCTATTTGATTTTGTTCCCGGCTGTATTTCTTATTTTTGAGGCTTTTAAAGTTATATGTAAAGTAGCCATACAAGTAATGATGATGAAACTTCTCCTTCATCTAGCTCTTACAGTTTTCTCTGTTGATCCAAGTTTTCTTTGTCAGGGAGGGATCCTTATCACAAGTCTTGTTTTAAAGAGCTGAACCATCCCAAGTGTGAAGTTTGCCACCAATTTGTAAGAGAAGTTACTATGGCTCATTTGATCTCTATTGCTTGCTGTTTTCTTTTTTAGGCCATACCCTGTGTTTTACAAGTATGTTTATGTAATTAAAGAAGTCAATTTTTGGGCTTATCATTTAAACATGGGTTGCTACCTGACCGGGATATGCCAAATGGGTTTCGCAGGTCTCAAGGATCAGGGCTAAATTTCAAATAAATCTTTTCCCTAAAATTTCAACATTTCATTCTTATATCAGAACCCTTTGATATCACTTATGTCCAAACTAGTCTAGTTTCAAAAGAGAATTCTTGAGATGTTTGAAATTTTACTACATAAAATGGATGTTTTATAATGACTGTAATGTAAGAAAGTCTAAAGCATATCCATTACAAATGATCAGTTCTTAAAATCCTGTTAGTTATATGGGGGGGACGGGGGAGGAAACAAGAGTGTTAGTTAATATCTTTTATGTTGAGGACCAAATTGAAGAACAATCATCATGTTCCATCTAGTTGAGATTATTTATATTTAATCTTGTTTTACCTTCATGATTTTTTAGTCATTTACATTCTTACTTTTACATATAAAAACTATCCAGATTCCAACAAATGCTGCTGGTTTGATCGAGTATAGGTGCCATCCATTTTGGTCTCAAAAATATTGTCCATCACATGAGCATGATATCACTGCTCGTTGCTGTAGTTGTGAACGTTTAGAGGTAATAATTTAAGCAATGGAATATGTTTTCTTATATTATGTTGCCTCCAAAATGTTTTCCAAGATGAAATGGAACACACATCAATTCAAATTGATATGCTTATAGTTGTTCTTTTTCCCCTTTCTTTTCCTCCCTCTTCAAGTCTTGGAATGCGAGATACTATAGTCTGGAAGATGGTCGGCGTTTATGTTATGAGTGCATGGAATCTGCTATCATGGATACTGGTGATTGTCAACCCCTTTACCATGCCATAAGAGATTATTATGAAGGAATGAACATGAGACTAGATCAGCAAATTCCAATGCTTTTGGTTGAAAGACAAGCACTTAATGAAGCCATTGTCGGGGAGAAGCATGTAATAAATGATCTCTTGTTATATGTTGGTATGTATTTATCATTTTTTCATGAAATTCCTCTCTAATTTTGAATTGGTTCTTTCCAGGGCTTTCATCACATGCCTGAGACAAGGGGTTTATGTCTTTCTGAAGAGCAGACTGTCACTAGTGTATATAATCAAAAATTTGTACTATCTAGTTTTGCTTTCTTAAATTTGAAAGAATTAACGAGGGTATTAATTGTTTATTAAGTGCTTTCCTTTTGCTATTTTATTTTATGTTATTCAGATACTCAAAAGGCCAAGAGTTGGTGGCCGACTTGGAGGAATAAAAACTCAACCCCAAAAGCTTACTCGAAAATGTGAAGTTACAGCTATTCTTGTTCTTTATGGTCTTCCAAGGTGATAATCAATGACAATTCTCCCGTGTTCTGTGTGTGCGTGTATGTTTCTTTTTTAATTTTTACTTGGTCTCCAAGTTTAAAAGTATTTGTGGCATGGCATTAGAGTGATTAGTACCAAGTAGCTGATGATATTAGGTGAACATGCTCTCCTTTGCGTTGTGTTTTTTGAACATAAAGCTCTTCTATTATCTATCCAACGTGTGGAGTCCCAATGAACAGTAAAGTGGCATGCTATGTAGAAAGTGATTTGAGGATGATCATGGTTAAATATAAGAATTAACTACATAAAGCATAGAGTTGCTATAATGCCAATGTTTTGATACAGACAAAAAGACTTGCAATTAATCAAAAGAACAAAATTCTTGTAAGAGGGTTGTATGACTATCATGTATGAAAAGGAGATTTGAAATATAATGATAAAATCTTTATTAGAAAAATAAAAAAGCATTACTTTATTTCCTTGTTTAGAGATTTCTTAGTTCACCCTTCATAAAGTTAGCTTGTAGTGATACTTCACTACACTGCCATTCTTGTATTGCTATTCTTAAAGAAAAGCTTGATCGGCAGCTTGTAATTCAAATGAAATGAAAATGCAGTTCAAATCTTTTATTTGTTGAAATGAAAATGTATCTTTTTGAATTGACACCATTAAACACTAAAATTCTTCTTCACATGCAAACCCGCCCAACAACACTAAAACATCTGCAGGTCTTACATGTGTGCAACACAAGAAGGTCCACTTCTTCAGAAAATATTTCATATCTTATTGTTTTTAGTATCTTTGCTGGATACAGATTACTCACAGGTGCTATTCTTGCCCATGAGTTGATGCATGGCTGGTTACGCCTTAAAGGTAGAATGCCCTTCTGAAATCACCTCCATGGATGATAGCTTTGGATATACATCATTTCATCTTCATTACCTTTGAATTATGCAGGCTACCGTAATCTTAACCCCGAGGTAGAGGAAGGTATCTGTCAGATGCTTTCATACATGTGGCTTGAGTCAGAAGTGATGCCTGGATTCAAAAACATGCCATCTACATCAGCAGCTTCATCCTCATCATCATCGAAAAAAGGTGGAAAGTCTGACGTAGAAAATAAACTGGGTGAATTTTTCATGCACCAAATCGCCAATGATGCTTCACCCGCATATGGAGGGGGATTTAGGGCTGCTAATGCAGCTGTCAATAAGTATGGTTTACGTCGTACCCTTGACCACATCAATTGGACTGGAAATTTCCCATTGTAATAGGAAGAAATTTTCTCAATTTCTGTCTCTGCAAAAGAATCCAGCTCACAACAAAAGCTTGGACAACAACCCTCCCTTCAATTTTCATAGGGGAGACGTGCGTCCAAAATAACTCTTCCAGCCTAATAATATTCTTTTTTTTTTTTTCACTGGATGTGTAAAGTAAATGAGTAATTTCTTCTATTTCGATACTCTTTTGCAACTATATGCATCATAAAAATGCATATGACGTCATGCAACATTGTTCTTTAAACTTTCTGGGAAACTTCCAAGTCATTGGTTCACTGTTTGTTGCTCTGAACATTTTCCCTGAATGAGAGTAATGCCCAAAAAAAACGAAAAGAAACAAAAGACAGCTTCCCAGATCATACAGAACAAGGTTTGCAAAACTAGCAAAGAAAAGAGCCAACCTCGGATACACATGAATAAACAAGCTGTTAGGATATTTTCATGTCAAGCCTTGATTTAGTATTCTTGTAAGTCTGTTAGCAAATCCCTACTTTTTGTGGTCTTACCAACCACAATTTACCTATAAATGTAGGATGTAACTCAATTGTATCATAGAATTCAATACAATAAAGATTGAGCTCTTAGATTTGTTATTTTATTTATTTATTTTTATTCAAATAAAAGGAAAGGGAAAATTATATAAAAATAAAAAAACAAAGGTGTCAAAGCCATCTAGAGAACAAGTGAGAATAGGTCAAATAAATGACTTGACCCATCAAAGTGACAGAAGCTACAAAAGACGGTTTGAAAAGGCAAAATTTCGAAACAAAAGAGAATGAAAATAATCCGAACTCTAGCCGGGTAAACAACACAACCAACAAAACTCGGTTGAGGGTAGCAAACTTGACCAACAGTAGTCAATTTAGGGAGATGGCATTGACAAAAAAAAAAAGGAAAAATGGCTAGCACAAAAAGGTCTCTAGCACAATAATAAACAAAATACAACCAGGGAGACAGTATAGCCACATAAAATAATAACACAGAAAAGCAAAAATTACAGCGAAAATTAAAAAAAACAAAAAAAATCCTAAAATATAGTAGCGTAGGTGGTTAAGGAAATAGTAAAAAGCGGCAGGAAGTCATAGCCCAACATGTGAGATATCTGTGCCGACGAGTGATAACCACTCGTTGACATGTGATATCCACGCGCGGCTGCTAGGACGTCGCATGAAGGAGCGGAGGCTGACGGTAGAAAGATGGAGAGCCGAGAAAGACAATGGATGAGTGCGTTGAGGGCCAAGACTAACGGATGAAAGTAGATTTAGCTTTTAAAAAAACCAAGCTAGCTATGACGAGTAACACGGTGAACGAGGCAAGCAATGAGATGGCTAAGGCAGCTGGCGTAGTGGAGAAGGCGAGACGCTGCCAGTGGTGGACGTAAACTCCTAAGACTAAGCCACTCGAAATCTCGTGCTCTCTTCTTTTCTTTGCTTTTGCTTTTATTCTCTTGGTTTTTTATTTGACATAAATCTCTACACAAGCAAATGTTGCAGTGGACTATATGATTTTATAGAGTTCATGTCGTAAGTTTTTCAGATTACTGTGGTTCTCCCTGAACAATAGTGATCTTTAGACTTAGCCATCAAAAAATCAACCTAGGATGATTATTATTAATATTGCTACAAACGATCTACTTACTGAAGCCAACCTGTTGTTCGTCAAGTGACGGGCCAATAGCTCATGCACGCCATCCTTCTGGCTATAGTGCTTAGAGCACCCTCTAAACCAAATAGCCAATTTGAATTCTTCCGGTCGAGCAGGGTGCCCCCGAGGAAAACCAGCAGATCGGATTTATGTATGTGTAACCAAGAAACAAAAAGTTGGGCTTATAGGCTGACAAGCCCACATAACCAAAACACCAGCAGATTGGATTTATGTATGTGTAACCAAGACACAAAAAGTTGGGCTTATAGGCTGACAAGCCCACATAACCAAAACACCAGCAGATTGGATTTATGTATGTGTAACCAAGACACAAAAAGTTGGGCTTATGGGCTGGCAAGCCCAAATAACTAAAACACACCACTTCCGTGCCACTTGGGCCATTTTTATAACCAATCTGCGAGCCCCGAATTTTTAAAGACTCGGCAACTATGTCCATGGACCATACAGAAACAATATTTGCAGCTTTTAAAAAGAACTACATTGGCTATATAATCAGTTTAGCCAGACTCTTAGGAGCTTCAAATAATAGAGGTGAAGTGTGGCTCATTCAGCCCAATTTCTTTGAGATTTGATCACCCTACAATTTTAAATTTATAATTGATGCATGAATAAAGGACTAATACTAAAGGTTATTCTTATATCATTTTAAAATTGAAGTAATTTTTAATATTATTATTGGATTAAAATTTAATAGTGATTTATTATAAATTCAATTGTTTTACCTTAATCTGTCTGTTTCGCCTTGGTCTATCTATTCCAAATCAAAATAGAATCATTTTTGTGAATTTTAGTCGCAATCACACATTTAACTTACAAAATTGCAGTTTGAAACACACTTTTAATGACTTTAATCCCCTTAACTAGTTTTCTCTTCTCTTCTCTGTCCTTTTTATTTTTATTTTTTTTGGGTGTGTTTCTTTCCTTTGCTGTACAGCCTGTACTTGACCAGGAAAAAAAAAAAAAAAAATTCCCTAAACATTTGGCCACAGCCCACAGGTCTACAACAATGCCCATGGCACTCTTGTAATTCCCGAGGAACATCTTGGCCACTTGTTTGAAATTCCTTCTCTTTTAACCCGGCGAAATTCCTCCAAAAAATTCAAACCAGAAAGAAAGAGAGGCAAACTTCTTCCAGCTCCGACCCATATCTATAATTCCAGGAATATATACCTATTATGTTACATATCATTTATTCTAACAGCGTGCAAATACGATTCCCCCCTCTATCTCTCTCTCTGTCTTTCTGAAAATCCTCTAGTTGATTCTCTGAGGCCTCCACCGTTACTCTATTGTCCTCCGCCTCAGCAGATTCCTTCCCAAACCCAACTTTCAGCGACCTCTCTCTATTTTCCCAAGCCAACTAGCGAAGCATCTTTCCCTCCAAAACTCTTCCTTTCGCACTCAGAGATTCCTTCTCTATAATTAACGATGTCTATTGCCTTGTTCCCTTCCCACTTTTATCCCCAACCCGTCACTTCCTTCCTCTCTCTCCCTCTCGATTTCATTCTCTCTGTCTTATTCTTTCCTCTACGCTTCCTTTTGGCCACGTTGATCTTCGCGAACTCTATAAATAGCTCGATCTCCATCCTTATCGCTCCCTCTGGTGTCAATTACCTCTCTCAGCCTTGTATTTACGGTACTTCTCGCTTAACCAACCAATTATAGCTTCATGCACTTGCAACTAATACCGCAAATGTTATGTATCGTCTTCAACTTGTTCGAAAAATTTCTTCAAAGATCACACACACACATGTATATATTAATGTATTAGGGTGCGTTTGGGTAAGCGATTTCGTAGACAATAAGTGCGATTTTAAATTAAATCGCAAAAATTAAATTGTTTGGGAATTATGTTTTTAAAAAATTGCGATTTGAAAACGCAAATTTAATCGCAGCTAAGGGGGTGCTTTTTTAAAAACGCAAAATTTTAAATGCAAAACTGCGATTTTAAAGGCCAAACTGTGATTTTGTCAAACATTTAACTGCATTTTTAAAAATCACATTTTTAAATCGCACTTTTTAAAATCGCTATTTTTAAAATCGCATTTTTTGAAATCACAATCTCAAACAAGCCCTTAGTTGAATTCGTTAATTGAATTTTGATTATTTTCAGTGTTTTGTAAGTTAGATTTGTGAAAAATGATTTGTGGTAAGCAGGTGAGTCTGTTTCTTCATTCGCAGAGAGAAAGTTTCGTTATGAATTGGCTGAGTAATATTTTAAGAAGCGGGACCGGTCGAGGAGGGGATGGAGGAGGTGTCCGATACCCGCAGATCCTTGGTGAGGAAAACAGGGTTTTGCGTGCACTGTCTAGATACTTGGTAAACAATACGCCGTCGTTTTCTTATTGTTCTCCATTTTAATTATCATGATTAGTCGAAGATTTTGGTTCAAATGTTTTACGTACTTTTATATATTTTGTTAGGGAGGCACCGTTAGAATATTAGTGAATATTAGCAAATTCATTATTTCCAACCAGTATAACTGTATAAGTATTTATCATGATATCAAAGTATTAACGTAGGGATTTTTTATTTTTTATTTTTTTTTAACCTCAACGGGTTGGCCTAGTGTGGTTGAGACTTGAGGTCCTCTGCTGGAGCTCAAATAGGGACACTTTAGCTAATATTACTTATTTAGCTAATCTGTTGGAGTTGCTCTTAGGGAATATCATTCCATAGGTTTCAAATTCGAGACTTGTTAAATGCAAACTTTCTCTTGGGTCAGCCATTTAGGCGAAGCCTGCGATTCAATTGTTTAATGCTGATAATGGTGCGATGCATTGGACCGAACATTTAGTCGATCGATTTCAAGGCTTTGGCTTTCACACTCAGTAAGCCTTATGGTGAGCCTAAGGTGTTGCCGAGCCGTAAAGGGTGAAGCCGGATACTTCTTATATACATAAAAAAAAAAAAAAAATAGGAATTTTGAATTTGAAACTTATCTTCACAATTCACCTTCCTTCCGTGTATTACTTATTTTTTTTTCCTTTAACTTTTTTCAATGAAAAGTTCGGTATATTACTTGTTCGAATAGCTTTTGGGGATATCCATAATTAGGTTACAAAAACGTGGTTTCACATTTTGGGCGGCCGAAGATCGTGCTTCTATTACATGGATTAATGGTTTGTTGTATTGTAGCGGAATTCTGTTCTATGCCAGCAAATTATCTGAAATTCATGAGGAGTTTTGCTTACATATAACTAGAATAAAGCTGGTAGATTGAATGGAATATGTATAAATATTTCTGCTTTGAGATATAAGCCTTCATGAACAATGCAATATTATGGATTTGTATCAGACATCTCCTAATTAATTATTTCAGTGATCGATGATGCTTATTTAGTAGAAAAAAGAGAATTCTATTTCATTCCACATCACATAATGGACGTTTTTTTTTTTTTTTTTTTTTTCTTTTCATGTTTACTACTTGGTTAATAAGGGGTATATATATTTTAAATAGTTTTTTTTTACTGTCATCAGGATGATCGCTCTAGTTCTCAAAAAGAAAAAGAGGAATTAGATCATGCAACAACACTTTCCTTGGCTGAAGATTCAAAGAGACGAAATCGTAAGTTTTTACGTTATTTAAGATTTAAAACAAATGATGTTCCTTTGTTACATTCCTATAATTATGTACTTAACGTACGTGTGCATACACATACATACAAAGTCATGATTTAACATTGAGGGACTGTTTGGTTGCTGTTTCCTGTTTTCAAAATAGCAAAACACGTTTTTGTAGTATTTGTCAAAACCGTTTTAAAAACAAAAACAAGTGAAAACGAAAACACCAAAACACAAAAATCTAGAAACAACTTATTCAAATTTCCGAAAACAGTTTTCGCTATTTTCATTTAGTCTTTTTTGTTTTTCTTCCACTGTCAAGAGAGATATTATATATATTGTTATGCAATATAATTATATATTATATACTTATTCATATATACATATATAATATATTATATTTAATTATTTACATACTTATATTAATATTAGTATACTTATAACATAAAAGATAATATTATATACATGTATCATAAATTATTTAATATACTTATAAATTATAATGTATAGCATTATAGCATATAAGTATAACATATAACATAACACATAGCATACATTTGTCAATATACTCTTAAATTATAACATATAACATAAATTATTGAATATATATATATATATACACACGTACAAGTCGAGTCTTATAAATGCTTGTTTATGAACGTTAAACGAATTGAACTGAGTTTAAACAAGTATGCATTGTTTAATAATCGAACCTATTTTTGTGTTCATGAACAACCCGTTTAATTAATAATCAAGTCAAGTTCAAGTTGAGCCTAATCTAGCTAAGTCTGAATATGTTTCCAAGTAACTTTGTTCATTTACAAACCTCTGCTAATTTTTCTTTCTCTTATATGTTTTGTTGGATTTCATTCATAATATATATATATATATATATACATTTTGATTGGTTTTTGGTCCCAGATTCCAGCTTATTTTTGGTATTGGTGAAATTGAGTTGTTGCAAATTTTTTAATGAATCAATGTGTGAGAAGAGAAATAGTTTTTTTTCAAAAATAGTTTTAATGAATCAATGTGTGAGAAGAGAAATACTAATTTTTTTTTTTTTTTTTTTTCAAAAATAGTTTGCCAAATGTTTTTTTAGCAAAAAAATAATAGAAAATTGTTTTATGTTTTTGTTCTCGAAAACAATTTTCAAAACAAAAACAAAAATCGATTTGCCAAACAAGCTCTGAGTTTCTTGTTTTTTATTTTCTGTTTTCCCAGTATATAGATGGAGGGCAGACAATGGTGAAGAGCTTGCTAGGACACTTCATGGCAGCCTAAATTTACATTCATATCCTTCGTATTCCTTTGTACAATATTATCCAAGGGAATACAGGTAAGATTTTTTAGTCATGGTTGTAATTATGTGCAGCGTGGGCATGCCAAATGCTAGGTGTGTGGTAATATTGAGTTTGTGGTTGGCTGTTTTTAGCCAAGACAAGCCACCTTTTATGCCAATTGATATTAGAAATTAGTAAGTCTCATGGCGTGGAAAGCTCTTTAATTCTTCATTGTCTATAAAAAGTAAAGCATAACTAATCAATTGATCAGAGTTACTACTAATTTGGTAGTGTTTTGCTGATTGATACCGATGAAACTTTTTCATTTATATAGTGGTGTTAGCTAGCTTCTAAAGAATTTATTTTATAAACATATATAGCTAAGTTTAGAATTAAAAATTTGTTTTGCTTTAAATTTTTTATGAATGTCAATAATGGAACCACAACACATTACTTGCAGTTTTACAAATATTCTTGCAAATGTTTAAATTAATTGGATTATTATTTTTCTTGTTTCCCTTGGACTCATCTAAGAACATAACTTACTTTTGTTGATTGGGTGATGAAGGCATTTCAGTTTGCCAAAGGTTTTGGTTGTTTATTGAGAGTTTTGATGAGGATAATCTAGGTCACATATGGCTTAATTGCTTGAATTCCATATTAATTTCAGTATAGTTGCTACTGGACTTGTCAAATATCATCGTAACCATTGATACAATGATTTGAAAAAAATAAAATAAAAAAATTGATTGCTTGTTTGGAAGTTGTGACTTTTACAATCTTGAACTTGATTGATCATGTGTTTTTTATTTATTTATTTGTGGATACTTGCAGGATATGTGATGGTTGCAAACGTGAGATAGACTATTGTAATTATATGGCATGCATGGGAACATTTTTCCATCCAGAGTGTTTCTGTTGTCGTGCTTGTGGTCACCCAATTACTGAGCATGAAGTAATCAGTTCTTCTTGGCTTTCTATGTTAGAATATTCTTTTTCCTATTTGATTTTGTTCCCCTTTGAATCACTGATATTTGAGGTTTTGAAAGTTAGATGTAAAGTAGCCATACAAGTAATGATGATGAAACTTCTCCTTCATCTAGTTCTTACAGTTTTTTTTTGTTGATCCAAGTTTTCTTTGTCAGGGAGGGACCCTTATCACAAGTCTTGTTTTAAAGAGCTGACCCATCCCAAATGTGAAGTTTGCCACCATTTTGTAAGAGAAGTTACTATGGCTCCTTTGATCTCTATTGCTTCTCCCCCCTCCCGCTATTTCTAGGCCATACACTATGTTCTACTAGCATGTTTATGTAGTTAAAGAAGTACAATTTTTGGGCTTATCATCTACACGTAATGGGTTCGCAGGTCAAATCTTTTACCTAAAATTTCAACATTTCATTCTTTTACCGGAACCCTTTGCTATCACATACGTCCAAACTAGTCTAGTTTCAAAAGAGAATTCTTAAGAAGTTTGAAATTTTACTACATAAAAAGGATGTTTTATAATGACTGTAATGTAAGAAAGTCTGAAGCATATCTATTACAAATGATCAGATCTTGAAATCCTGTTAGTTATATGGGGAGGAAACAAGAGTGTTGGTTAATCTCTTTTATGTGGAGGGCCAGATTGAAGAACAATCATCATATTCCATCTAGTTGAGATTATTTATATTAATCTTGTTTTACCATCATGAACTTTTAGTTTACGTTCTTACTTTTTCATATAAAAACTATCCAGATTCCAACAAATGCTGCTGGTTTGATCGAGTATGGGTGCCATCCATTTTGGTCTCAAAAATATTGTCCTTCACATGAGCATGATAACACTGCTCGTTGCTGTAGTTGTGAACGTTTAGAGGTAATAACTTAAGAAATGGAATATGTTTTCCTATATTATGTGACCTCCAAAATGTTTTCTAAGATGAAATCTAATACTCATTAATTCAAATTGATATGCTTATAGTCGTTCTTTTTCCCCTTTCTTTTTCTCCCCTCTTCAAGTCTAGGAATGCAAGACACTGTTGTCTTGAAGATGGTCGGCGTTTATGTTATGAGTGCATGGAATCCTCTATCATGGATACTGGTGATTGTCAACCCCTTTACCATGCCATAAGAGATTATTATGAAGGAATGAACATGAAACTAGATCAGCATATTCCAATGTTTCTGGTTGAAAGGCAAGCACTTAATGAAGCCATTGTCGGGGAGAAGCATGTAATAAATGATCTCTTGTTATATGTATTTATTTATTTATTTTCATGACATTCCTCTTTGATTTTGAATTGGTTCTTTCCAGGGCTTTCATCACATGCCTGAGACAAGGGGTTTATGTCTTTCTGAAGAACAGATTGTCACTAGTGTATGTAATCATAAATTTGTGCTATCTACCTAGTTTTGCTTTCTTAAATTTGAAAGAAATTAACAAGCGTATTATTTGTTTATTAAATGCTTTTCTTGTGCTTTTTTATTTTATGTTATTTAGATACCTAAAAGGCCGAGAGTTGGCGGCCATCGACTTATAGGAATAAGAACTGAACCCCAAAAACTTACTCGAAAATGTGAAGTTACAGCTATTCTTGTTCTCTATGGTCTTCCAAGGTGATAATCAATGACAATTCTCCCATGTTCTATGTGTCTGTGTTTCTTTTTTAATTTTTCCTCGAGTCTCCAAATTTGAAAGTACTTGTGGCATGACATTAGAGTGACTAGTACCAAGTAGCCAAGTAGGTGATGATATTAGGTGAACATGCTGGCCTTTGCGTTGTGTTTTTTGAACATAAAGCTCTTCTATTATCTATCCAACGTGTGGAATCCCACTGAACAGTAAAGTGGCAGGCATGCTATGTAGAAAGTGATCTGAGGATGATCATGATTAAATACAAGAATTAACTACCTAAAGCATAGAGTTGCTATAATGCCAATGTTTTGATATAGACAAAAAGACTGTTGCAATTAGTCAAAAGAACAAAATTCTTGTAAGAGGGTTGTATGACTATCATGTATGAAAAGGAGATTTGAAATATAATGATAAAATATTTATTAGAAAAATAAAAAAGCATTAAAGTTCATTTTATTTCCTTGTTTAGAGATTTCTTAGTTCAGCCTTCATAAAGTTAGCTTGTAGTGATACTTCAATACACTTTGCCATTCTCGTATTGCTATTCTTAAAGAAAAACTTAACCGGCAGCTTTTAATTCAAATGAAATGAAAATGCAGTTCAAATCTTTTATTTGTTGAAATGAAAATGTATCTATTTGAATTGACACCATTTATCCAAAAAGCTTAAACTCTAAAATTCTTCTTCACATGCAAACCCACCCAACATCACTAAAACATCTGCAGGTCTTACATGTGTGCAACACAAGAAGGTTCACTTCTTCAGAAAATATTTCATATCTTATTGTTTTTAGTATCTTTGCTGGATACAGATTACTTACAGGTGCTATTCTTGCCCATGAGTTGATGCATGGCTGGTTACGCCTTAGAGGTAGAATGCCCTTCTGAAATCTCCTCCATGGATGATAGCTTTGGATATACATCATTTCATCTTCATTACCTTTGAATTATGCAGGCTATCGTAATCTTAACCCTGGGGTCGAGGAAGGTATCTGTCAGATGCTTTCATACATGTGGCTTGAGTCAGAACTGATGCCTGGATTTAAAAACATGCCATCTACATCAGCAGCTTCGTCCTCATCATCAGCATCAAAAAAAGGCAGAAAGTCTGATGTGGAAAATAAACTGGGTGAATTTTTCATGCACCAGATCGCCAATGATGCTTCCCCGGCAACTGGAGGAGGATTTAGGGCCGCTAATGCAGCTGTCAATAGGTATGGTTTACGTCGTACCCTAGACCACATCGGTTGGACTGGAAATTTCCCATTGTAATAGGAAGAAATGTTCTCAATTGCTGTATCTCCTCCGTCTTATGCCCATTAAAGAAACTGATTTCCTCAGCAAAAGAATTCACAAAAAAGCTTGGACAACAAAGATGAAGCCCTTATAGCATTTACAATAAGCTCTTTAAATTTGGTTTTCTCTATTGGAAGTAAGGATGTAAGACTAAACCACCCCAAATCTCTTGTGTTCTCTTCTCTTCTTTGCTTTTGCTTTTATTCTCTATTTTATGTTTGACATAAATTTCTACACAAGCAAATGTTGCAGTGGACTGTGATTTTACAAAGTTCATGTCATATAAGTGTTTCAGATATTTACTGTGGTTCTCCTTGAACAATTGTGATTTTCATACTGGGCCATCAAAAAATCACCTTAGGATGATTATTAGTATTCCTACAAACGATCTACTTACCGAAGCCAACATGTGGTTCGTCAAGTGACAGGTCAATGGCGCATGCACGCCACCCTTCTGGTTGTGGTCCTTAGAGCACCCTCTTTCACCTCTTCCCCTTCTTTTTTAATTTTTTTAATTTTTTTGTCCAGAGTGATTGAAGAGAAATCATGAGCTACGGTTGCAATTTGAACATCACATGTGAGAGTTTATATTGGACTCACTTGCCCGAATAATTTGAGCAAGTAAGTTTTATATGAAACTTTTCATATGTGCTATTCAAATTGTTAGAAATTTAAACAGCTAATTGCTAAAAATTTCAATACATTAAATAGAGTAGCCCATCAAACCCAAGGATGAGGGTATGAAATTATAACTCGTAATAAAAACAACTTTAAGCATCACATTCTCTAAATTTCTATTTAAAATAGTTAACCAAAACTACTTTATTATTATTATTTTTCGTATTAGCTTTTCATGTATTCCCCATCCTATTATTTTTATTTATTTATACCATTTAAATATTCTTTTATAATTCATTTTTATTCATGATAAAGAATAAAGAAAGAGATAAATAATAAAGAAAAAGAGAGTAGGTGAAAGAAAAGTATAAAATCCTTATTCATTGTACATCACATTTGGTAAGGCATTGTAGCTCAAATGCAAAATACAGAATTGGCACCTTTTTTAAGCTTTTGATTAACTATTTTACATACAACTTTAAAATTCATAAGCTACACTGTAAGTGCTCTACGTTCTGAACACTACCCTAAAAAAGAACCAAACAGCCCATTTGAATTCTCCCGGTCGAGCAAGGTGCTCTAGAGGAAAACCAGTAGATCGGATTTGCGTATGTATCTAACCACGAAACTTAAAAAAAGATGCGCCAAAATGATTCCAGACTCTGCAACTATGTCCATGGACCATACAGAAACAATATTTGCAGCTTTTGAAAGAACGCCGACGACAGAATCAGTGAAATATGACTCATTCAACCCAATTTCTTTTGAGATTTGATTACCCTACATTTCAAATTTATAAAGGATGCATAAATAAAGAACACCACAAATTTACAACTAAAAATAAGGGTGTTGAAAAAGGATGACCACTGAGAATTCTCAGAACTGTGTCGTCAGTAAACTTGGGTATGAAATTTTCTGTTCTGTATCTATACATGCAAAAATGCAATTCTCACAGCAGCACAAAATCAACCACCATGAGAAAACCCAAGAAAAGAAATGAGCTTACATAACAATTCAACCACCCCATCTTTTTAATTGGGGTCTAGGCTCCCAGAGAGATTGGTGGCAACTATGAACTGTCCACAGTATCAGCCAAAAGCTTCTTCAGTTTCTCATAAGTCATAAAACAAATACCTACACCAGGCACCACCTTGAAGTACTCAGGCAGAATCCCTCGGTACAACCCACGCAAGCCTTCAGTCCGGATTATGTGCCTAAAAATACCTAAAAGGCCTGTCGTATAGACACGAGCTCGGCCACCAGCTCCTTCCAATTGCTTACGGCGCCTCACAAGATCCAGAGGAAATGTTGCTGCATATTGTAGTGGAGAACAAATGAAGAGATATGAACAATGCTCGTGTAACCAGGTGGTATTCATTAAACTGAAGTTTTCACATTAGATTTATCAAGGTCATGAAACCTTTTCAGGTCTCATAGTTAACTATTTCATTAACTATACACAAACGACATGTTGAAGCCAGTCAAACACAACACGGTTTACAAATGAGAACCACAATTATAATACCATGGAGAAATATTATGGTCAAGTATATTCATACTTCCTAAGAAGGTCATTGCTACCATGGAGCAGAAATTTAATTGTTTTTTTATGGGGAGGTAATGATACTGATCAAGCTAGAGCAAAAGTAGCATGGAATTCCATTTGTGTGCCAAAGAAAGGTGGCTTGGGGTTGAAAAAATTGGAAGACTGGAACAAGGCTGCAATCCTTAGACACATTTGGAATATATTTGCACAGTTTGGATCCCTATGGGTAGCTTGGATTAAAGAGCATTTGCTGAAAGGGAAAAGCTTATGACAAGTGAATATGCCGGCAGTATGTTGTTGGAGTTGGTGAAAGATCTTGAAGCTAAGAGATGTGGCAAGAAATTTCATTCAATTTCAGGTTGTAGATGGAACCAATATTCATTTGTGGCTTGATAAATGGCATCCAAAAGGCATTCTTTACCTGAGATATGGTCATAGATTGGATATGATACAGGAAGGTGGAGGCAAGATTAGCAAGTGTTTTGAAAAATAAAGAATGGTGTTGGCAGCTGCTAGATCAGAGGAGATGGTTTGTGTGCAGAACAAATTATGTATGGCGAGGATTGGAGAAAATGACCAACCTGTTTGGTCAATTTCAAAGAAGGGTACTTACACTTGTTCTGATGCATGGAATTGGCAACATATGCCAACAGTTGATTGGTGGAATATAGTTTGGTACTCATTGGCCATCCCAAAGCATTCGTTTGTTCTTTGATTGGCTATGAGGGATGGTTTATCTATGGATGAAAGATTGATGCAGTGGGGTTTTAATGGAGTAGTAATGTCATTGTATTGAGGGGACAGATCACTTGTTTTTTGCTTGTGGTTTTGGTAATAGGATTTGGAGGGAGGTTATTAAGAAGTGTCAAATTAATGGTCCTCCTACTGCGAGGGAAGATAATCTGAAATGGGGGATAAAAGAATGGAAAGGAAAGAAGATGAAAGCTGTCTTATGCAAAATGTGGTGGGGAGCGACAATCTATCACCTGTGGAGACAGAAATTATCTAAAATTTGGAAACCGGATTAAAACAGAAGAAAAGTTGTTGCAGAGTATCACTTGCGAGATAAGAGGTAGGATAATGGCTCGTGGAAGATTCAAGAAGACACAAGAAAACATAGAGCTTTGTAGAAGTTGGGGAATTTCAGAAAATATACTTTGCTGCAGAATGGTTGTAGACGCTGTAGTTTGAAACTGTTTTGTATTGGTTTAATTGTGTTCTTTTGGTTGAGAGATGTATAGTTGGTTGTCTGATGTAGAAAAAGCTACTTCTGTTCCAGGGATTCTGGAGTGTTTGTAAATGTGTTCTTTCTATAAAAATTTCATTCATCAAAAAAACAAAAAAAAAAAAATTATGAATTTAAAACCAACTACAAAAATCTCAAATCTGAATAATCATGCTAGGACACATCTAACATCCAAATGAATTTTCTACTTTCCATGCCAATAGAAAATGTGGTACACCACTATCACATACAACTAGTACACATGTCCAAGAAAAGTCAGAAGTTGAACCCATTAGCAGCTTCCAGAAAATGATGATGAAGCAATTTTTTAATGGACTCAATGGTCATTCCTAGATGCAGTAAATGATGGTTGGCCTGTCAAACTGAAAAATGAACACTCTATGAGAAACTTTAAAGCTCTACCCTAAATCATATCCTACCAAAAAGATAATACATATACTTCTCTGTGAATGATTTTTGAACTCGCACACAGTAAATTAGGTTTCATTCTTGATGATGAGGTCATAGATTGTATGAGACTTCACTTTATAAGATCCGCCACAAGATAATGCTAGCGTTTGAACAATAACCATATCTAAAATGACTTAAACAGGAATAGTACATGCTATCAGTAATTAGGCCATAAGTGAAGGCAGAACACCAAACTCACATCAGACACTCAAGTCCACCAGGCAAACTTAGAAAGGTGAATCTTTTGACACAATATGGATGGGCCACGATTATTGGATGTACTTTAAGATTATGGATGCATGGTTTGTGTTCGTCATAGCAAACGTTTTGACACATGCAACAGATCTACTCAATCAGAAGCAACTAATTTGCTTCCAAGAAAATAGACTGTCAGTTAGGCTTTTGCTTCTGGATTTGCACCACCACCTCTTTTTTGAATCTTGCTAAAGTCATTGCTGTTAAATAAGAAATAAAAAGATTTTGCCCGTTTTCATTTTCTGAAAGAAATAAATGAATGGAGTCCTCACAAGTATTGGCAAGGCTTGAAGGATACCAACACCCAGCAATCAGTTGCAACCAGAGCCTAACTGAGAAGCATACCTCAAGGAGGACACCTCTTACATTTGATTAACTGAGAGAAAAAATAGGTTCACCTGAGAGTAGAGCCACCCCATAATGGAACCCACTGCAAAGCTTGGGGAGACAAGTTATTGAGGAAGCGTTGAAAAGAGGAGTTCAATCCAGAAAGATCTTTATATAAAGGATAACGTTAGATGAATTTAAAAAAAAAAAAGGTAATTTTTTGTTGACTTCCTTACTAAAATTCTCAAATGCCAGAATAAAAAACAACTCCACTCTGGTCTCTGGCTCTAGGGGTCAGTCAGTCTGGTTAGATACTTGGTGCAGAGTCTGCACCACACCCTGTTTCTCTGCATCAAAAGCATAGTCACAGCTACACGTATTAATTTCTTTTATTAAATATTGACAAATTCTAATTAAACAAATGAAATAGTTTAACCAAAAGCTCATTAACTGAACCAGCTCCCAACTTGCATTCAATACAATGTTTAATTGAAAGCAGTCCAATAAGAATCATAACAGCCAAGGCACATTCACAGAAATATGAAAGACAAACAAATGTATTACATACTCTTATGTTTCTTTTTAGTAATAGTACATAGAACAAACAACTAATTATCCAAAGGGCAAGTATTCAAATAAAATATTCAGCTAGTACAAAAAAAGTAGTGAAATACAACCCTAGTGTACCGCAATTGGTGCATTGGTCTTTGCAGCTTTAATGCTTTTTTTTTTCCCTGGTCTGGTCCTACTATAGCATTTATTAGACTACAATAACATTGTGTTTAATTTGCATGAGAATCAAAAATCATCCTCCATATAATTAACACATGAGAAGCTTCTGATGTAGGAGGTCTAAGATCACTCACCTGTTGATGATGCAATTCCTGAAAGACTTCCGCAAGCCAGACTGGCAAGGACAGCAGAATCCTCGGGCCTGATGTGAAGATAGTGAATATCAGGTATTAGGCCACAAAATGGGATGCACGCAATAGCAATTGTAAGAAGCCACATCAGAATGATAAAATTTCAGAATGAATTAATGATGTGATACCTATGCAACTTCCAGAAAGATCTCAAGGTCTCATACACTGAAAAACTGATAGCTATGCTTGGTCCGACACCCTGCGTTAGCAACAGAACAGCAATTAACTACACGATGAAAAAGAACTTAGTATAAATGCTCACAATTGAAAACTGAAGAATACCAAGAGTGTTGCTCCAAGTCCTTTATAGAGACCCAAAATGCCCTCCTCTTTGCTAATAGTTTGTAAAGCATGCCAAATACCTCTGTAGTATATTAAATTTGTCTGTAAAGTTTAAACTAGTTGAGTTAATGGAGAAAATAATTTCAAATGAAAAATAAGAATTCATGACTACGAATGAAAATTTAAAGTTAAAAAGTAAGGCAAAGATTTCTTGACTCCTTTTCTCAATGCACTTGGATTTCAAGAATAGAAACTTCAATATCAAAACTGAAATCACACTTAAAAACTATTAACGACCCCAAAAAAAGGGCTCAATAACCCAACCAAGCCGATTTTCTAAGGTGAAAAAGATACATGGCTCTCCACAACAGCTCAGATCCACATAATATGAAACAAAATCTACCCTGGGACAAGGAGATAGAATGCTGACTCCTATGGAAACTTGACTAAGGTGCCAACTTGACCCCACATCACCTAACACATGACAAATAGAGGTTCAGCCCTTAGGACCATCATTTTAGTATACACCTTCAAAAGATTCTGCCATTAATTCATATCACAAGGCCAAAAAATAACAAAACAATAATCTCACATGAGCTCTCAACAAGTGTTGGAACTCATTTTTTGTTAGGATATCCAATCCATGGCAGGCAAAAGGGCATATGATGAGAAAACTGGAAAACATTGATTTGTGAACAGAGCTCATTTTAAATGATAGTAACCAGATATAATATGAAGAACTTCACAGATCTTATATGGAATATTATATATAATATGTATTGTCCATAGCGGCTGAAAAAGGCTCATATTCATATTGGAATATTTGCATGCACCTATATAAATGCAGATTAGTGTTAGATAACAATAAAAAAAATTTGTAAATATGAAAAGCTAAAAGAAATCACAAATTTGACTCATGACTTTAACCTTATAAAATCACCAATAAAATAAAAAAAATACACTCTAGTTGATACATGCCATGTTTTAGCCACGTTGCAAACAACTTTAACACCAACTTAAAAAAGCAAAAAAAAGAAAGACGATCACAATGACACAACTACAAAAAGAATCATAAAGAACAGTAGTAACGTTCCCAAACCATACCTATCAATGCTTAAAAACCTAAAACCTGAGAACGGAAAGAACTGGTAAAAGAAAGCATAACTTTTCCTTCCAGCCAAATGTGATATTACCTGAGCTGCAAGGCGTGTCCTTACAAGATCCAATGGATAAGTAACTGAAGCAGCGGTTATTCCTGCCAAACCACCAGCAGCAAAATGCACACAAAGATCTGCACCCATATTTTCTCTGTGGTTTTCCAGTCCCGGAATCATCCTTAGCATCTGCAACACATTAAACATAGTCTAATCAATGATCAAGGTATAAGGGCATGACCAGAAGCACTATCCCCATATATTGCAATTATATATATAGAAATTTTCTACCAACCTTTTTATAGCGCTCATATGCATAGAAATTGACAGAAGAATAAGGTAAACGGTGAGCAATTGTAACCAGATTCCCTTTCCAAAAAGCTCCAACTCCTTCTTCACCAACAATCCGCGAAGCCTCGCCCCATATGCTAGCCTTTCTCAATGTTGCAATATCAGAGTGCATACCTTGCACCTAAAAAGATGAAAACATGAGATCATCGAACGCAACGTTCACCAACCAACATAATCTCGCAATTTTTTATCACACATAACCGTACCAAAAATATATCAACCTAAGTGCTCGTGCCACTTAAGCATACCCAGAAGCTTATTCTTTGAGCCAAATTTCTAAAAACAAAACATAAATCCACATAGCTCAAAAATTCATTATTTACACAACATTTTCCCAAAAAAAAAAATAAAATCAGACCCTAAATTGATATATTGGCATATCACATAAAAACCTAACTGACTCAACCAACCAAATGAAACCACGCACAGATAACAAAAAAATTCATCAAACTCTGTGAACCGAAAGACAAAGAAAAGCGAAGAAGAAACTCGAACCTGGAAGAGTATCGTAAGCCGAGCTAGCGGAGCCGTACAGGTCTTACTGAGAGCTCCGGCGACGCCTCCGGCAAGAAGATGCGACACCGTTCCGATCTGCGATTGCTGAGCGAGCTTCCTCGCACCGCCATCGACGTGGCCCGAGTTGAGACCTCTCTGCCCTCCTCCTTCCACCACCACTCCTACTCTAGCCTCTGTTTGCATAGTCCAATCTCTCTCCCTAAAATTGTGCCCTAGAAGAACTTGATCTTAAGCAGAAACAGCTTTCGCCGAATCGCATAGATCGAGAAATTGATGCAGATAGGTGAAGGACTACGAACCCTAACTTTCTTCCTCTTCTTCTCCTTCTTCTTGTTGCTTGTGCTTGAAGGTCTGTAACTTGGTTTTGTTCCCTCTGCTTGATTTGAAAGCCATAGGAGAAACGCGAGATCCGACGTCGTTTGGACTTTGCTTAGTTTATGGGGCAAAGTTAGTGCGCTAGGCTGTGCGTCATCGTAAACTAAACAGCCGGGGTGATTTTCCTTCTATACGGGCAGTTCTATTTCAAAAGTCAGGTAATCACCAGCTAGAGTCGCTATTTGTAGGGTCCTCGGAGCAGATTTCAGATGTCTTACTTATAATAGCGATGATCGTGGCCTACGGGATCTAATATTATTGTCTTGTTGTTATAAAATAGAACCGGACGCAGTTGATATTTCCCTTTGCCGAATATACTTGATTGTTTTGTTTGCGAATATTCTTTCAAGTTGAGTTTGGCTGGCGTGCGGACAGGTGTGAAAGAAGTTGGTGTTAGGAGGCGGTGAATGCAATTTCCACCTCGAGAATGACACGTGGGGTGGACGTTTGGAATTTGATGAGCACAGTAGCTCATCAATTTTTTACCTAAATAACTTCCTAATTGCAATTACATTTTCACCCTCCAACTAATCAAAATTTCTACATTTAAAGATTTGTTTATTTCGATCTAAAATGCTTTCGTACTAAAATATTTTTTAAGAAAATCATAAATATTTTTTATATTTTCATTTAATCATATTAACCTATAAAAATTAATTTTTATTTATAATATAAAAATATCAATATAATTTTTTAATTTTAAAAAAATTAACATAAAACTTTGAGTTCCCGTGAAGTTTTGGCGGTATCTCATCGAGGTCCCGACGGGATCTCAACAGTATCCTAGAGGGGTCACAACAGGGTCTCAGTGATATCATGATGGTGTCCGACGAGGTCCCGCCTGTTGTGAGTAACTTGTGAATGTTGTATTCCACATTGAGAAATCATAAAGGAAAAGAATAGTAAATATATCTGAGTAGATTCAAGCCCATTAGTTTAGACTTTTGGACTAGAGTGATGTCCAAATATGTATATTAATATACTCTTAATGAAAACTCTTACTCTAGAGCAACTCTTGTACAAACTCCTGACCGTTTATCTCTTTAACACCGATAGAGTTTCGATAGTGTGCTGATGAGGTTTCAGTGATATCCCGGTCAGGTTTCGGTAGAGTCCTAGCGACGGTTTTTTGGCAGTAGTTCGACAATTTAAGAATGAAAAGTTCAAATTCAGAAAATGATTTACAATTTTAAAAAAATTGAAATTATTTTACGAAAATTAAAGAAATTTTTTGTCAAATCGAAAATATTTTTAATTAATTATTATTTTTTATCGTACTAAATATCAAAAAATGCAAAAAAGTATTTTTCAAAAATTATTTTACTCCAAATCAAACGGAGTACAAATGGGGTGGGAAGTTTGAAATTTGATGAGCACCAATTTTGAGCTAAAATTGGTAATCAAACTCAGCTATATTTTCATCCAAATTTGCATCTGGATTATCCAAAATAAGCTTATGACCAGACTGAGTCGAGTCCTCTTAACACGAGGCTACCTACCAAAAGAGTTTGAATTATCTACATAGCACAAGAGCGCTTACCAAAACCGAAAGCTCCACATCATATAAACTGCTTTATCTAAAATTATTAACAAAATCTATATTTAGTACCAAATGATTAGATTCAAATACCCATACATATATAAAACCATGAGCTCCTTATGGCTCAAAGTTAATTTCAAGGGGTTTGAATAAAAATTGTTTGCCAAAAAGTAATTCTTGGTGTCCAACTATTTCATCTTTTTTTATCATCTATTTTTTGTTTTGTTTTTTAGTTTAAAAAACAAGCAAAAATAGAAATGCATATTATCCGTTCGATGAATTTGGATAATTAATTAATTTTTCTTTTATTTATTTATTTTTGGGCTAAAAAAAGAGAGACAAAGATAAATAAAATAGATAAACACCAAGCATTATTCTTGCATAATTTGCTCAATATGAATTTTATAAATAAATGATCATAATGCACCGGAGCTATTCTTCCATAAAAGACCTTTTATAATTTACTTACGAAAAAAAAAACAAATAATTCATCTAACCCAATCCGATAAACTTATATGAGTTCAAAAGGGATTGAGAATTAAAAATACGCATGAGAACCACATGTATTTTAGACACACGACAATTTAAAAGAATGGGTTTTTCGTGGAAAACTTTATTTATTTTTTTAAAAAAAGCCCTTTATAATTTACTTCTTAAAAACATATTATATACTATTAATCACCAATTATCTTAAAATTAAAATTTTTATCCGCACAAAAGCATGTGAAAAATCTATGTTGTGTCAAGGAAAGGTGAACTTCGTTGGACAGCGCGTGAAGATCCATGCGTGTCAAAAAAAAATTTCCAAAATCTATTGATCTATGATTGACAAACCGATTTCGGTGTTTGTTTTTCCCAGAAACAGATATGGTGGCGGCGCATGGATGAACTCACATAGACTCGCAGAGGCACATGAGAAAGCTGTTGTTGTCGAAGTCCTCCCATATTCTAGCACCCACCAATTACAATATTTAAAAGAAAACCATCATACATGCATTTACTGTCGTTGGCGTTGACCACCAAAGGAGTGAGGTTCTGTTCCAAAACACATTTCTCCATCGATAGGTTTCATCAGAGTAGCAAATCGAGACCTAACCAAGGATAAAATTTGAATCTTGTCATCACCTTTCAAGAGACTGTTGGTCAATGATGACCCAAAATGCATACACAAATGTAGAACAGAAAGAACCAAGTAGTAAATATAATGGAAGCAGCACCAAGGTATTTTACAGAGTTTTCCATCACATGCATGTCAAGCCATCAACTCTACCCCATCACCCTTATTACAATCAGCCACAATCACCCTCATTACAATCAGCCACAATCACCCTCCTCTGCACTTTTTTGTAAGTATACTTCATAGCCAATATCACATAAACACACAAGTTCAACCCACTCATGGCTGCCAACAACCAATAGAAATTGTCCAAACGGCACATGTTCACATCCTCTACAAACCAACTTCTCCCCAACTTGTCCGTGGCATGATCCACAACAGTAATCAGAAAGCTGCTTAAGAAGTTCCCTCCCCCAATCACACTAAGATAGAAGGAAATTCCTAAGCTTCTCATTGAGTCTGGAACTTCGTCATAGAAATACTCTTGCAAGCCAACCAACGTAAACCCGTCTGCTATTCCAAGAATTAAGCTTTGTGGAGCTAACCATAACACACTCATAGACAGTGGAGTTTTCCCTTGAATTATTTCCTTCTGATCAGCAGCTCTCAGCCTCTTCATTTCGACTAAGGCTGCCACAGACATGGCTGCAATTGAAAATATCATGCCAATACCAATCCTCTGGAGGATGTTGAAGCCTCTTTCGTTGCCGGTAGATTTCCTTAACATTGGAACTATAATCTTCTCGCATATGGTAACAGAGATTATCATTCCAACAGCCCCAAGAGAGTAAATGGAGGCCGGTGGGATCTTGAAGTTGTCAGCAATCCTAAGGTTCATTGTAGCGGCTTGTTTAATGAAGAATGTTGAGCCCTGTGCCAAGCATATCCCAAATGTTAACGAAGTTAGCCATATGGGAATCATGTTCAAAATAAGCTTTGTCTCCTCCACCGTAGTCACTGTCGCCAATCTCCAAGGATTCTGCTCAATAGATATGCTTTCCTTCTCTTCAATTATTGCAGCCTTGTCGAGAAACCTATTGATCAAAATTGATAATATCAATTATATATGCGTTTATATATATATACAAACACACAAAGTATTAAAATGTTAATTAAATAATTAAATTCCTTCGGCTTAAACTTTTGAAATAACTGGTATTTTAATATGGTATCAGAACAGATGTCGTGAATTCAAACATGATGTGATGATGGTTTAACACATAGATCTTAAGTGTCAGGATTCCATGACATGTGCTACATATTATTTGTAAATTAGTCCCGAGCCAAAACTTGCATGTGATTTCAACTTTAAGTTAATTGTATCAATTCTAAGTAGTTTATAATAGAGCAGAAGCCTACCTAAGCCTACTAGTATGACACAGAAGCCTTCCTTGAGACTCTGACTTGGGAACTTCATATAATAGAGCAGGATTTGATGGAGCTGGTAAATTTCTCTTTCTTATGGCTGCAACTAAGACATGCAACATTGGTGTTAAAGGGCTCCCTTCCGGTCTCCGGTATCGGTAGCAAGGCTTTCCCATAGAGAAGGTTACTATTGTAGTTGCCATAGTGATAGTGAGGATCAGAGCAGCAACACCCCAGCTCACATTTTCTTGAACATAAGCAATTACTGTCACACCAAGCACAAGCCCGCAACAAAGTGCGAAATTCCACCAGTTGAAGTAAGACATCTTCTTCTTCCTCTCTTCCAAGTGATCATCGTCGAATTGATCGGCTCCAAAGCTTTCTAAGCAGGGTTTGTGTCCTCCAGTTCCAACAGAGATTAAATACAAGGCAAGGAAAAATACCACCTCATGAATCTTCCTAGGCCGGTGAGAGTGAGACGTCTGATTATTGAATGGCTTTAGACTTGGGATGAATTGAGACATTGTCAACAGGCTTAAACCCTGGCTTTGGCAGTAACAAAATTAATTAGATACCAATTTTCAGAGGACCTAATATGGCAATTGATGATTAATTTTTCATGATCAGAAGGTGATTGATTCTTGTACCATGAGATATATGAGGGAAGCAAACAGGACCATAGTGAATCTGCCAGTGTAGGCATCTGCTAGGAATCCTCCAAGTAGAGGCATTGATGTTGTTGCTCCTGCCCAGAAGTTTACATTTTTGGCTGCTGTTTTGAGGTCCTGATGGATCACTCTGGTGAGATATGAGATGAGATTTGTTGCTATCCCAAAGTAGCTTATCCTCTCACTTAACTCAATTGCTGCACCAAATATAAAAGACATAGAAAATTAAGCTGACATGACTAATAATATTAATAGCCTTTTCAAAATTAATACTGTCCAAAATTTAAATGGGTAAATCCATTTTTATCTCTTCTGTTTTAACAACTTTATTTTTAATTACTTTAGTTTCACTTTGTATCATACATAATATCTTAATCTTGGCTAAAGACAGAGATAATACCTCGGCCTATTTTTCGTCTAAATATTAAAACACTGACATGTGACTATGTCTTATTAAAAATAAAGATTAAAAAAGAAAAATAGAAAATTAAAAAAATTAAAAAACTTAAAATATTAAAAAATACTTGAAAAATACTTTAGGAAAAAAACAAAAAAAAAACAAAGGGGGTTGCCAGCCACCCCCAAGGGCTGGTCTGGGGGTGGTTGAGCCCTTGGGCCACCTTCAAAGAGGAAAGGCTTGGGGGTGGTTTCAACCACCTCTAAAATTTTAAGCTTATGGGTTTGGATCCAACTATGTTATATAGACTACTTACTTTTCTTATATCTTAATAATGTGGAACATAAATCTCATAAGTACACTCACAACAATTAGCTATATGCAGCAAAACATAGCAAATTGTCAAGGACTCAAATGATGATATTCAACTCCTCATCCTCTAATCCTGTCAAATTCAAATGTAATACATGGGTATGATGATAGAAGTTTTTCTGACCAGACAAAATAATTGGGTCAAATCTGAATCCTCCACAATCCATGCATCATTTCATAAAGAAAACTCGTCAGTCAACATGCCCGAATCAGGAGACAGGTTGCTAGGGATGTTTTTACCGACCCAAATAAAGCCAAATAGCTCCAAAACTCCTCAAGGTTGCCATTAATAATCATGAAATTAATTATGATGCAAAAAAAAAAGAATCATGGTTAAATCAGATATGAAGTCTGATAATCATAAAGTTGGAATAAAATAACAAAGCAGAAACTGGAGAATGATGGAAATGTTGATTAATGATGTTAGCTAAGTATTAAATAGGCACACATGCACAGACACATGTACATGCTTACTTATGATAAAGAAGGAGGCTTTCCATACGCCAGTTGAAGCACGGAGAGGGAGTCTTCCTTTATGATCCACAGAAGAATCATAAACCCATTTCTCTTCATCGCTTTCTGCTCGTCCACCTCTCTTTTTTCTCTCCATTTCTAGCTCCATCTTTGCTCATGAAAGATGTGGTACTAGCTATCAAAAAGAATGGTACTCTACAGGAAGGAAGAGACATATCACTTGTTAGCAGCGTGCTTGCTTTGCACGGCTTTATAGTTGGGGGATTCTTCTGTGTGTGTTAATGGGGTAGGTTCCTCATTATTAGTTTTCACCGGTGACAGAACAAAAGTTAATATTCGGGGAGTTTGGGCAAAGGATATAAAAAAATAATTTTTTTTATTTTTTAGTAATATTTTAATTGAATAATAATAAAAAATATTTAATGTGATAATAAAAATAAAAAAATTGTTAAAAATAGTTAATATGATATAAAAAATATATAATTTTTTTTTTAAAAAAAATTTCCTGACAATAAAGTCTTCTCCCTTACCAATCGTCCCCAATTTGTTAACATTAAATTCGACCAATAACTCCTGACCAGCATTTGTCACAGAAAGTACTTTTTAACTTTTTGGGCGGTCTAGATACCCACAAAAATAAAAAAAAGAAACTTGTTAGTGGCGTGCTTGCTTTGCACTGCTTTATAGTTGGGGGATTCTTCTCTTTGTGTTAATGGCCTGGGTAGGTTGCTCATTAGTTTTCACAGGTGAAAACAAAAGTTAACACTTAACGAGTTAAAACTTAAATTCGACCAATAACTTCTGACCAGCATTTATCACAGAAGTACTTTTCAACTTTTAATTTAAGCGGTAATAATAAAGAGGAATGCTGGAGGACATTCTGTTGTCCCTCTAGCGTCCATTTTCCATTTAGTGGGATATTATTATTATTTTTCTTTTTTAATTCAAACCCACTGAAGGGAGATGGACGCCGGAGAGACAACAGAATGCCCTCCAGCATTTCTCAATAATAAAAGGTGGGGTACGTGGAATAAAAATTGATTATTAAAGAATTCAAACCAGCCTCATAATTTAATTTTCAATAATGTAAATATCTCGTCCTAGTGATAATTGCCTCGTTGATAAACCGTCATTGCACATAGGGCCCTTTATCCACAAAATATTTGTGACTTTTTTTTTTTGAAAAAAAAAACTTTGAACTTTTAATGAAACGCCAGTTTTCAAAAGATCAAAAGATGGTATTAGCTTAAAATGAATGAAATGGGAAGAATATATTTTATGGTCAAATTTAAAGACATAAGAGCTAGCATTTATATTGGATTTAACGGATTTTATTAGTTAATTTAACTAAAAATTATTATTTTTTTATTTTAATTATCAACTTTTTTGAAGTATCTCTAACAACCTCAGCAAATTAACTATCCACTATCACTATTCTATTTAAATATTATTTTTTAAAGATTTTTTTTTATTTTTTTCAAATATTTATATTTTTTTAATGTTTGTTTTTTACTGACCGTCATATTTTTAATATTT
>FXXK01000880.1:113935-151579 GCA_900184695.1 Betula pendula
AAAGAGAGAGAAGATAAAACCTGATAGCTATGCTTGGTCCGACACCCTGCGTTAGCAACAGAAACAGCAATTAACTACACGATGAAAAAAGAATTAGTCATATAAGCTCAGCAATTCGAAAACTGAAGAATACCAAGAGTGGTTGCTCAAGTCTTTATAAGAGACCCAAAAATGCCCTTCCTCTTTGCTAATAGGTTTGTACAAGCATGCCAAATACCTCTGTACGTATATTAAATTTGTCTTAAAGTTTAAACTCAGTTGAGTTAATGCGGAAAAATTAATTTCAATGAAAAATGAAGAATTCATGGACTACGAATGGAAATTAAAGTTAAAAAGTAAGGCAAAGATTTCTTGACTCTTCTTCTCAATGCACTGGATTTTTCCAAAAGAATAGAAAACTTCAAATGTATCAAAACTGAAATCACACTTAAAAACCATTAACGACCCAAAAAAAAGGCTCAATAACCCAACCAAGGCGATTTTTCTAAGGTGTGAAAAGATACATGGCTCTCCACAACAGCTCCAGATCCAACGATAATATTGAAACAAAATCACCCTGGACAAGGAGGATAAGAATGCTGACTCCTATGAAACTTGACCAGGTGGCCAAACTTGACCCCACATCACCGTAACCACATGACAAATAGAGGTTCAGCCTTAGGACCCATCATTTTAGTATACACCTTCAAAAAGATTCTGCCATTAATTCATATCAACAAGGCCAAAAAATAACAAACATAATCTCACATGAAGCTCTCAACAAGTGGTTGGAACTATTTTTGTTAGGATATCCAATTCCCATTGGCAGCAAAAGGCATATGATGAGAAAACTGGAAAACATTGATTTGTGAACAGAGCTCATTTTAAATGATAGTAAACCAGAATGATAATTGAAGAATTCACGATCTTATTATGGAATATTATTATAATATATATTTGTCCATAGCGGCTGAAAAAGGCTCATATTCATATTGGATATTTGCATGCCCACCTATAATAAATGCAGATTAGTGTTAGATAACCAATAAAAAAAATTTGTAAATATGAAAAGCTAAAAGAAATCACAAATTGACTCATGACTTTACCTTAAAATCACCAATAAAATAAAAAAAATACACTCTAGTTGATACATGCCATCGTTTAAGCCACGTTGCAAACAACTTTAACACCCAACTTAAAAAAAGCAAAAAAAAGAAAGACGATCACAATGACACAACTACAAAAAGAATCATAAAGAACAGTAGTAACGTTCCCAAACATACCATATCAATGCTAAAAACCTAAAACCATGAGAACGGAAGAACGGTAAAAGAAAGCACTAACTTTTCCTTCCAGCCAAATGTGATATTACCTGAGCTGCAAGGGTTGTCCTTACAAGATCCAATGGATAAGTAACTGAACCAGCGGTTATTCCTGCCAAACCACCAGCAGCAAAATGCACACAAAGATCTGCACCCATATTTTCTCTGTGGTTTTCCAGTCCCGGAATCATCCTTAAGCTCTGCAACACATTAAACATAGTCTAATCAATGATCAAGGTATAAGGGCATGACCAGAAGCACTATTCCCCCATATATTGCAATTATAATATATAGAAATTTTCTACCAAACCTTTTTTAATAGCGCTCATATGCATAGAAATTGACAGAAGATAAGGTAAACGGTGAGCAATTGTAACCAGATTCCCTTTCCAAAAAGCTCCAACTCCTTCTTCACCAACAATCCGCGGAAGCCTCGCCCCATATGCTAGCCTTTCTCTCAATGTTGCAATATCAGAGTGCATAACTTGCACTAAAAGATGAAAACATGAGATCATCGAACGCAACGTTCACAACCAACATAATCTTCGCAATTTTTTTATCACACATAACCGTACCAAAAATAATATCAACCTAAGTGCTCGTGCCACTTAAGCATACCAGAAGCTTATTCTTTGAGCCAAATTTCTAAAAACAAAACATAAATCCACATAGCTCAAAAATTCATTATTTAACAACATTTCCCAAAAAAAAAAATAAAATCAGACCCTAAATTGATATATTGGCATATCACATAAAAAACCTAACTGACTCAACAAACCAATGAAACACGCACAGATAACAAAAAAATTCATCAAACTCTGTGAACCGAAAGACAAAGAAAAGCGAAGAAGAAATCGAACCTGGAAGAGTATCGTAAGCCGAGCTAGCGGAGCCGTACAGGTTCTTACTGAGAGCTCCGGCGACGCCTCCGGCAAGAAGATGCGACACCGTTCCGATCGCGATTGCTGAGCGAGCTTCCTCGCACCGCATCGACGTGGCCCGAGTTGAGACCTCTCTGCCCTCCTCCTTCCACACCACTCCTACTCTAGCCTCTGTTTGCATAGTCCAATCTCTCTCCCTAAAATTGTGCCCTAGAAGAACTTGATCTTAAGCAGAAACAGCTTTCGCCGAATCGCATAGATCGAGAAATTGATGCAGATAGGTGAAGGACTACGAACCCTAACTTTTTCCTCTTCTTCTCCTTCTTCTTGTTGCTTGTGCTTGAAGGTCTGTAACTTGGTTTTGTTCCTCTGCTTGATTTGAAAGCCATAGGAGAAACGCGAGATCCGACGTCGTTTGGACTTTGGCTTAGTTTATGGGGCAAAGTTAGTGCGCTAGGCTGTGCGTCATCGTAAACTAAACAGCCGGGGTGATTTTCCTTCTATACGGGCAGTTCTATTTCAAAAGTCAGGTAATCACCAGCTAGAGTCGCTATTTGTAGGGTCCTCGGAGCAGATTTCAGATGTCTTACTTATAATAGCGATGATCGTGGCCTACGGGATCTAATATTATTGTCTTGTTGTTTATAAAATAGAACCGGACGCAGTTGATATTTCCCTTTGCCGAATATACTTGATTGTTTTGTTGCGAATATTCTTTCAAGTTGAGTTTGGCTGGCGTGCGGACAGGTGTGAAAGAAGTTGGTGTTAGGAGGGGTGAATGCAATTTCCACCTCGAGAATGACACGTGGGGTGGACGTTTGGAATTTGATGAGCACAGTAGCTCATCAATTTTTTACCTAAATAACTTCCTAATTGCAATTACATTTTCACCCTCCAACTAATAAAATTTCTACATTTAAAGATTTTTTATTTCGATCTAAAATGCTTTCGTACGAAAATATTTTTTTAAGAAAATCATAAATATTTTATATTTTCATTTAATCATATTAACTATAAAAATTAATTTTTATTATATTAATAAAATATATCAATATAATTTTTTATTTTAAAAAAATTAACATAAAACTTTGAGTTCCCTGAAGTTTTGGCGTATCTCATCGAGGTCCCGACGGGATCTCAACAGTATCCTAGAGGGGTCACAACAGGGTCTCAGTGATATCATGATGGTGTCCGACGAGGTCCCGCCTGTTGTGAGTAACTTTGTGAATGTTGTATTCCACATTGAGAAATCATAAAGGAAAAGAATAGTAATATATACTGGTGATTCAAGCCCATTAGTTTTAGACTTTTGGACTAGAGTGATGTCCAAATATGTATATTTAATATACTCTTAATGAAAACTCTTACTCTAGAGCAACTCTTGTACAAACTCCTGCCGTTTATCTCTTTAACACCGATAGAGTTTCGATAGTGTACCGATGTGGGTTTCAGTGATATCCGGTCAGGTTTCGGTAGAGTCCTAGCGACGGTTTTTTGGCAGTAGTTCGACAATTTAAGAATGAAAAGTTCAAATTCAGAAAATGATTTACAATTTTAAAAAATTGAATTATTTTACGAAAATTAAAGAAATTTTTGTCCAAACCGAAAATATTTTTTAATTAATTATATTTTTTATCGTACTAAATATCAAAAAATACAAAAAAATATTTTTCAAAAATTATTTTACTCCAAATCAAACGGAGTAAAAATGGGGTGGGAAGTTTGAAATTTGATGAGCACCAATTTTGAGCTAAAATTGGTAATCAAACTCAGCTATATTTTCATCCAAATTTGCATCTGGATTATCCAAAATAAGCTAGTATGACCAGACTGGGGGTCGAGTCTCTTAACTGAGGCTACCTACAAAAGAGTTTGAATTATCTACATAGCACAAGAGGAACAAAACCGAAAGCTCCACATCATATAAACTGCTTTATCTAAAATTATTAACAAAATCTATATTTAGTACCAGATATAGATTTCAAATACAATATATATAACCAACCATGAGCTCCTTATGGCTCAAAGTTAATTTCAAGGGGTTTGAATAAAAATTGTTTGCCAAAAGTAATTCTTTGGTGTCCAACTATTTCATCTTTTTTTATCACTATTTTTTGTTTTGTTTTTTAGTTTAAAAAACAAGCAAAAACATAGATGCATATATCCGTTCGATGAAATTATGGAAATTATATTATTATCTTTTATTTATTTATTTTTGGGCTAAAAAAAAGAGACCAAGATAAATAAAATAAATAAAACACCAAGCATTATATTCTTGCATAATTTGCTCAATATGAATTTTATAAACAAATGATCATAATGCACCGGAGTATTCTTCCATAAAAGACCTTTTATAATTTACTACGAAAAAAAAAACAAATAATCATCATAACCCAATCCGATAAACTATATATGATTCTAAAAGGGATTGAGAATTAAAATACGCATGAGAACCACATGTATTTTAGACACACGACAATTTAAAAGATGAATCGGGTGTGGAAAACTTTATTTATTTTTTTAAAAAAGCCCTTTATAATTTACTTCTTAAACATTATTATATACTATTAATCACCAATTATCTTAAATATTAAAATTTTTATCCGCACAAAAGCATGTGAAAAATCTATGTTGTGTCAAGGAAAGGTGAACTTCGTTGGACAGCGCGTGAAGATCCATGCGTGTCAAAAAAAATTTCCAAAATCTATTGATCTATGATTGACAAACCGATTTCGGTGTTTGTTTTTCCCAGAAACAGATATGGTGGGCGGCGCATGGATGAACTCAGACTCGACAGAGGCACATGAGAAAGACTGTTGTTGTCGAAGTCCTCCCATATTCTAGCACCCACCAATACAATATTAAAAGAAAACTCATGCATTTACTGTCGTTGGCGTTGACCACCAAAGGAGGTGAGGCTTCTGTTCCAAACACATTTCTCCATCGATAGGTTTCATCAGAGTAGCAAATCAGAGCTAACCAAAGAGATAGAATTTATATTGATCAACTTATAGAGACTGATAGTCAAAAGATACCGCATACACAAATGTAGAACAGAAAGAACCAAGTAGTAATAATAATGGAAGCAGCCCAAGGTATTATAGAGTTTTCCATCACATGCATGTCAAGCCATCAACTCTACCCCATCACCCTTATTACAATCAGCCACAATCACCTCATTACAATCAGCCACAATCACCCTCCACTTTTTTTGTAAGTATACTATCATAGCCAAAACTAAACACACAAGTTCAACCCACTCATGGCTGCCAACAACCAATAGAATTGTCCAAACGGCACATGTTCACATCCTCTACAAACCAACTTCTCCCCAACTTGTCCGTGGCATGATCCACAACAGTAATCAGAAAGCTGCTTAAGAAGTTCCCTCCCCCAATCACACTAAGATAGAAGGAAATTCCTAAGCTTCTCATTGAGTCTGGAACTTCGTCATAGAAATACTCTTGCAAGCCAACCAACGTAAACCCGTCTGCTATTCCAAGAATTAAGCTTTGTGGAGCTAACCATAACACACTCATAGACAGTGGTCAGTTTTCCTTGAATTATTTCCTTCTGATCAGCAGCTCTCAGCCTCTTCATTTCGACTAAGGCTGCCCAGACATGGCTGCAATTGAAAATATCATGCCAATACCAATCCTCTGGAGGATGTTGAAGCCTCTTTCGTTGCCGGTAGATTTCCTTAACATTGGAACTATAATCTTCTCGCATATGGTAACAGAGATTATCATTCCAACAGCCCCAAGAGAGTAAATGGAGGCCGGTGGGATCTTTGAAGTTGTCAGCAATCCTAAGGTTCATTGTAGCGGCTTGTTTAATGAAGAATGTTGAGCCCTGTGCCAAGCATATCCCAAATGTTAACGAAGTTAGCCATATGGGAATCATGTCAAAATAAGCTTTGTCTCCCTCCACCGTAGTCACTGTCGCCAATCTCCAAGGATTCTGCTCAATAGATATGCTTTCCTTCTCTTCAATTATTGCAGCCTTGTCGAGAAACCTATTGATCAAAATTGATAATATCAATTATATATGCGTTTATATATATATAACAAACACACAAAGTATTAAAATGTTAATTAAATAATTAAATTCCTTCCACTTAAACTTTTGAAATAACTGGTATTTTAAATGGTATCAGAACAGATGTCGTGAATTCAAACATGATGTGATGATGGTTTAACACATAGATCTTAAATGTCAGGATTCCATGACATGTGCTACATATTATCTGTAAATTAGTCCCGAGCCAAAACTTGCATGTGATTTCAACTTTAAGTTAATTGTATCAATTCTAAGTAGTTTATAATAGAGCAGAAGCCTACCTAAGCCTACTAGTATGACACAGAAGCCTTCCTTGAGACTCTGACTTGGGAACTTCATATAATAGAGCAGGATTTGATGGAGCTGGTAAATTTCTCTTTCTTATGGCTGCAACTAAGACATGCAACATTGGTGTTAAAGGGCTCCCTTCCGGTCTCCCGGTATCGGTAGCAAGGCTTTCCCATAGAGAGGTTACTATTGTAGTTGCCATAGTGATAGTGAGGATCAGAGCAGCAACACCCCAGCTCACATTTCTTGAACATAAGCAATTACTGTCACACCAAGCACAAGCCCGCAACAAAGTGCGAAATTCCACCAGTTGAAGTAAGACATCTTCTTCTTCCTCTCTTCCAAGTGATCATCGTCGAATTGATCGGCTCCAAAGCTTTCTAAGCAGGGTTTGTGTCCTCCAGTTCCAACAGAGATTAAATACAAGGCAAGGAAAAATACCACCCTCATGAATCTTCCTAGGCCGGTGAGAGTGAGACGTCTGATTATTGAATGGCTTTAGACTTGGGATGAATTGAGACATTGTCAACAGGCTTAAACCTGGCTTTGGCAGTAACAAAATTAATTAGATACCAATTTTCAGAGGACCTAATATGGCAATTGATGATTAATTTTTCATGATCAGAAGGTGATTGATTCTTGTACCATGAGATATATGAGGGAAGCAAACAGGACCATAGTGAATCTGCCAGTGTAGGCATCTGCTAGGAATCCTCCAAGTAGAGGCATTGATGTTGTTGCTCCTGCCCAGAAGTTTACATTTTTGGCTGCTGTTTTGAGGTCCTGATGGATCACTCTGGTGAGATATGAGATGAGATTTGTTGCTATCCCAAAGTAGCTTATCCTCTCACTTAACTCAATTGCTGCACCAAATATAAAAGACATAGAAAATTAAGCTGACATGACTAATAATATTAATAGCCTTTTCAAAATTAATACTTTCCAAAATTTTAAATGGGTAAATCCATTTTTACTTCTTCTGTTTTAACAACTTTATTTTTAATTACTTTAGTTTCACTTTGTAATCATACATAATATCTTAATCTTGACTAAAGACAGAGATAATACCTCGGCCATTTTTTCGTCTAAATATTAAAACACTGACATGTGACTATGTTTTATTAAAAATAAAGATTAAAAAAAAAAATAGAAATTAAAAAATTAAAAAACTTAAATATTAAAAAATACTTGAAAAATACTTTAGGAAAAAAACAAAAAAAAAACAAAGGGGGTTGCCAGCCACCCCAAGGGCTGGTCTGGGGGTGGTTCAGCCTTGGGCCACCTTCAAAGAGGAAAAGGCTGGGGGTGGTTTCAACCACCTCTAAAATTTTAAGCTTATGGGTTTGGATCCAACTATGTTATATAGACTACTTACTTTTTTCTTATATCTTAATAATGTGAAACATAAATCTCACAAGTACACTCACCAACAATTAGCTATATGCAGCAAAACATAGCAAATTGTCAAGGACTCAAATGATATATTCAACTCCTCATCCTCTAATCCTGTCAAATTCAAATGTAATACATGGGTATGATGATAGAAGTTTTTCTGACCAGACAAAATAATTGGGTCAAATCTGAATCCTCCACAATCCATGCATCATTTCATAAAGAAAACTCGTCAGTCAACATGCCCGAATCAGGAGACAGGTTGCTAGGGATGTTTTTACCGACCCAAATAAAGCCAAATAGCTCCAAAACTCCTTCAAGGTTGCCATTAATAATCATGAAATTAATTATGATGCAAAAAAAAAAAAAGAATCATGGTTAAATCAGTTATGAAGTCTGATAATCATAAAGTTGGAATAAATAAACAAAGCAGAAACTGGAGAATGATGGAAATGTTGATTAATGATGTATAGCTAAGTATTAAATAGGCACACATGCACAGACACATGTACATGCTTACTTATGATAAAGAAGGAGGCTTTCCATACGCCAGTTGAAGCACGGAGAGGGAGTCTTCCTTTATGATCCACAGAAGAATCATAAACCCATTTCTCTCCTCGCTTTCTGCTCGTCCACCTCTCTTTTTTCTCTCCATTTCTAGCTCCATCTTTGCTCATGAAAGATGTGGTACTAGCTATCAAAAAGAATGGTACTCTACAGGAAGGAAGAGACATATCACTTGTTAGCAGCGTGCTTGCTTTGCACGGCTTTATAGTTGGGGGATTCTTCTGTGTGTGTTAATGGGTAGGTAGTTCCTCATTATTAGTTTTCACCGGTGAAAACAAAAGTTAATATTCGGGGTTTGGCAAAGGATATAAAAAATATTTTTTTTTATTTTTTAGTAAATTTTAAATTGAATAATAATAAAATATTTAATGTGATATAAAAATAAAAAAAATTGTTAAAAATAGTTAATATGATATAAAAATATATATATTTTTTTTTAAAAAAATTTCCTGACATAAAGTCTTCTCCCTTACCAATCGTCCCCTATTTGTTAACACTTAAATTCGACCAATAACTCCTGACCAGCATTTGTCACAGAAAGTACTTTTTAACTTTTGGGCGGTCTAGATACCCACAAAAATAAAAAAAAGAAACTTGTTAGTGGCGTGCTTGCTTTGCACTGCTTTATAGTTGGGGATTCTTCTCTTTGTGTTAATGGCCTGGGTAGGTTGCTCATTAGTTTTCACAGGTGAAAACAAAAGTTAACACTTAACGAGTTAAAACTTAAATTCGACCAATAACTTCTGACCAGCATTTATCACCAGAAGTACTTTTCACCTTTTAATTAAAGCGGTAAAATAAAGAGGAATGCTGGAGGACATTCTGTTGTCCCTCTAGCGTCCATTTCCCATTTAGTGGGATATTATTATTATTTTTCTTTTTTAATTCAAACCCACTGAAGGGAGATGGACGCCGGAGAGACAACAGAATGCCCTCCAGCATTTTCTCAATAATAAAAGGTGGGTACGTGGAATAAAAATTGATTATTAAAGAATTCAAACCAGCCTCATAATTTAATTTTCAATAATGTAAATATCTCGTCCTAGTGATAATTGCCTCGTTGATAAACCGTCATTGCACATAGGGCCCTTTATCCACAAAATATTTGTGACTTTTTTTTTTTGAAAAAAAAACTTTGAACTTTTAATGAAACGCCAGTTTTCAAAAGATCAAAAAGATGGTATTAGCTTAAAATGAATGAAATGGGAAGAATATATTTTATGGTCAAATTTAAAGACATAAGAGCTAGCATTTATATTGGATTTAACGGATTTTATTAGTTAATTTAACTAAAATATTATTTTTTTTATTTTATTATCAACTTTTTTGAAGTATCTCTAACAACCTCAGCAAATTAACTATCCACTATCACTATTCTATTTAAATATTATTTTTTAAAGATTTTTTTTTTATTTTTTTTCAAATATTTATATTTTTTTTAATGTTTGTTTTTTACTGACCGTCATATTTTTTAATATTTGTCTTATTTTAACGGTTATATTTTTAAAAATTTATCTTTTTCCTAAAAATTTTGTGATAAAAAACACATTTAGAAGATTATTATTATTATTATTATGTGAGTTTTGTCATGAGAGAGGAACGATGAAAAAGAAGGAAGAAGAGGGAAAGGAAAAAAGAAAAAAGAAAATATTAATTTTTTAAGATTTTATGAGTAAACAATACTCATTAAATTTGATGAATACTGATCACTCATCAAATTTTTTTAGTTAAATTGTTAAGTTTACTAAATGAGAGCTTTTAAGCTTTTAAGTTAAATTTATTAAACAAAATAGCTAAAATATTATTTTGTTGAATTTATTAAAAGTGCTGTTAAATTAAATTTTAAGAGGTCCGTAGGTTAAAAAAAAAAAAAAACCTTTCAGCCCTCTTCATAAATTCTTCGCGTGAGAAAGTAGAGTATCATTAGGTGCATTCATATCCATGCGATATCCAACAAAAACCCCCAACCGAAGCAAAAGGTTTGCCATTAATTTCCACACTTGAGAAAGCGACAGAATTGTAATTACCATGTACACTGGAGGACCAGGATCCTCTCCAGTTCGAATGAACTGGAGAGGAGCCGGTTCTTGTTTTTATAAGGGCAAAATGGTCTTTTCACATTTCAAAGGACCATCTTNTCAACTGGGAAAAAGGGCTACATGGGGGATCGGATGGGGTTAAAATCATAAGAATTGTATATTATTACAATCTTTCTATCTCTAATGATTGCAGGGTATTCGTGAAGCCAATAATTAACAGCTAGTCTGAAACTATTATACTTAATTTCAAAAGATTAAGTTAATATAAATGTGTGAATTTAATTATTTAATTAATATGTTAATAGTTTATGTTTGACTTTAAACTTTTTTTAATAAATAAAGTTTAGCATTTAAAATATTTAATTAAAATGAAGTGAATTATAAAGTTAGAGTTTAAATTCATAATCTATGTTTTGATATTATGTTAACTCTTCACTTGTCACAAAAATTTAAATTAATAAAAGAAATTATAAATTTAATTATTTAATTAATATTTTAACATACTACATATTAAAAAAAAAATACATTAAACTTTATTTATCCTATTAATTCTCTAATCAATAAACGTTGTCGCTCCAAGCCATTCCTCCACCAATTTTTGCCTTTAAGAGACGAACGCAGGGCTGTTTGAAAGTACCCCTTGAGTCCTTGATCACACATGCATATTTCATTATGAATTTTCAGATAGGAAGGTTTATCCAGGTTGAAGTTTGACAATATCGCCGAAGGTAGATGAACTAAAATTCCGTTTGTTTCATGTTTTTTGGTGTTTGGTGGGACATAAAATAATAGTAAACAGAAATCATTTTCAGTTTGATCGAAAAATCTTCTTTAATTTTCGTAAAATGATTTTCCCCTTTTAAAATCGTAAACTATTTTTTGAGTTTAAGCGTCACATTCTCAAATTGGTAGACCACAGCTAAAACATCACTAGACCCAGTCGGAACCCTGTTGGGACCAGCTTGAGACATCGCCGAGACCCCGCCAAGACCAGCCCAAAAAATTGCTAGGACTCGGTCGGAACTCGCCCAAGACATTTTTGGGATCTGCCCAGGACATTTTTGGAACCAGTCCAGGACATTTTCGGGACCTACCCGAGACATTTTTGAGACTCGCCCGAGACATTTTTGGGATCCGCCCAAGACATTTTCGGGACATTTTTGGGACTCGCCCAAGACATTTTTGGGACCTGCCTGGGACATCACCGGAACTCGCCCAAGACATTTTCAGGACCCGCTACTGACATTTTTTGAGACCCCGCTCGTGACGTTTTTGGGACTCACCCGAGAAATTCTCGGGACCCCCCGAGACATTTTTGGGACTCGCCCAAGATAAACGTTGGGACGTCACCGAGACCTGATCGGGACATCGTTGGGGCCCACCCAGGACAATTTATATTAATTTTTTAAAATTGTGCATAAAAATAATTTTTTTTGGTTAATATGATTGGTTGAAAATATAAAAAAATTATTTGCGATTTTTCGTGACCCGCAAACAATAAAAAATATTTTTGGCGAAAATCATTTTCCTGAAAAATTAATTTTTCTGAAACTATTTTCCGACGAAAATTATTTTACGTCGAAACAAACGGGACCTAAAATAAATTTTTGACTATAAAATAAAGAGGATTTTATTCCAAAAATAAAACCCAGGGGATATTATTTTCCGTAATTAACATATAAGAAGGACATATATATCAAATTAATGTAGAACTTTTTTATGTAAACTTCTTACCTCATTGTTTTACTAAAGAGATGAAGTTAATTGTGTCTGAGAGAGAGAGAGAGAGAGGATATTCAGAAATTGGTGAAGAATTAAACTTCCCATACCAGCAAGAATAACTGATACTTCTGACTCTTTTCCAACCCCCTATACATCTTAAATATATTCTGATCGAGTACGTACCATGTGATAATTTTCTTTAGTAAGCTGCTTTTATCGCATGGCCGGCCTCAGATCGACTCTCAAGTACTTCGGATTATGGTCAGATTCCCATATATATTGTATTAAGTATATTAACTATAAAAGCACTCATATTGAGCTCAACATAGCAATTAAAACTGCTGGTTTAACCATGCATCTCTAAGCATGGAGATTAATTACCATTATTAAATTTTCGTGATTGAAAATACTACCCACGTTATTCTTAATTTGACTTAAAATATATAATATAATATACCATGTGAACCTTTATGTTTGGAACTGAAAATAAAAAAGAAAAATATATGCCCTAGCTTTCTTTGGTATATGGGCTTGATAGAAAATGTAGCAGGGCTAGCTACCACATGGGTATAGGGTGTGGGCCTAGAGACGAAACTAGCTAGGATATTTATTTAAAGGAGATCGAATATAATCCTAAAATAAGATAAAAAAAAATGTTTTCTCATAATTGATTTATGATTAAATTTTCAAATACTTATACAAAAACATGCATGCTTTATATAGATTATAAAATGAATTTTAATAACGAGATAAATAAAGAGATAGATTATAAAAAAATATTAATTATGACACTATTTCTTTTTTATACACCTTACATATGCTGGAGAGGAGCCCCTTTTTTATATACGAGGAGCAAATTTGTCCAAAAAAAAAAAAAGTGTAAGCACAAATTTGTCTCTCAAATTATAAAGAACCGATTTTTCTCCGGTTCAAATGAACTCGATAAGAACTTGTTATCTAACATATATATGAGGTGAGATAATAGGAAAGATTATTGCAACTCAAAAAATTAATATACAACTGTCCATATAATTATTCAAAAATTGAGTGACATTTAGGCCAGGACAGCTCAAACAATAATCTTCTTCTTCCTTTTTTTTTTTTTGGGGGGGGGGGGGGGGGGTTCTGAAATCAACTCAATCAACAATCTTGAGTGAAGATTGATCAATGTAACTCAAAGCTCATGTCAAACAATGACAATTCAGTCATATTTTGGGCTCAAATTAACTAAATTATTAAGGATCGCGGAACACTCCCCCTTTTCACTTGTAGATCCCTGGCCTACACTTTATTCGTATGTGTGGTCCAATATTCTAAAATTTGAAAATGATCCTATCAGAAATTATACCTTGTTGCAGAAGCAATTTAAACTCAAGATTCATATACATCCTCAACTCAACAGACATTTAAATGTTTATGTTTGCATGAAGATGCCTTTCGATCATTCTCAACGACTATGCATGTTTGGTCATATATACTATGGACAAAAGATGAAGAGTTAGAAGCTATGGCTGTTCCTGTCAAGTCGCTTTCTATTAACTAAGCAAAGATACTCACCCATGTATAGAAGCATCAAGCATATATATAAGCTTTGTTGAAAAATGATCGATCTGGGGCTCCGATTGAGCTTCTAATGTTCCATAATAAGTGGTGACATATATTCCAAGTGGTGTTTAAAAGCGAATTCTGTAGCGTCTCACATTGTCTGAGAATAAAAATAGAGATATATTTGTATATATACTCGTACCTTTTATGACACAACGTATTATAAAAATTGTGATGGTAATAAATTTATCAAAATTTCACAGTTAAATATGTTTATATTAAAATAATATTAAGATAAGTGACCTCTTGAAAAATTCCACATAAACTACATGACAAGCTATGTGTATCTAGAGTTTTTTACTACGTTGTTGTTGCTATATGAAAAAGAAATATTCTTTCTCATAGAATCAAGTTGTCAAATGTCAACTAGGAGTCTAGGAGAGTGTGAAGGCACATGCATGCAGTTCTCTGTTTAGTATTCTCCTCTTTGACTCCAACTTTGCCATTTATAATTAGACACTTATTCTTGTCCAAATCTCCCATCAAAAAGACGATCGATCTAGCTGTCAGTCATACGTACTCATCAGTCATCATCTAGTTGCGATGCTTCGCCTTTTACTTTTTCATTGTGGATATTAATTAAGGGGATGCTTGCCAGTTGCCACCAGAATCTTGTATGCCCCTTTCAACTCCTATGCTACGACGGCTGGGCATGTGCATATACAGAGCCTCCCATATAGATGTTATTTTCAAATTATATAGAGATGTTATTATGGATACTACAGTTTTGATTATAAGTACCTTATAAATAAATGCGATACTTAGGATGTCAGTGACTCAATGATTAATTAAAAAATTTGATTTGTCAATTTAATTAGTTTGTGACGGATGTGAATGAGCTAAAATGGAGGCAGAAGGCAAAGGAAAACTGGTTAGCACATGGAGACAAAAATTTTAAATATTTTCATTCTTGTACAAATCAGAGAAGACGGGTAAATCAAATTGATGGAGTAATGATACTCGTCGGCCCGGTGTGAATGAACAATGATTCACACCGGCCGATGTGGAACTGTTGCCATTAAAAAAAAAAAAAAATTTCCTGCATCAAAGCAGGTTCCACGTCGGCCGGGTGAATCATTATTCATTCACACCGGGCCGACGAGTATAATTATTCCAAATTGATGAGATCACTGATGCAGAGGGGATTTTATGTCAGACACAAGTTGAGATTGAGAGGGCCTTCATCAACTTTTATCAGAAGTTGTTTACATCTGAAACGCCGACTGGAGAATAGGAATGCCTTTCGGTTATGCCAAGGAAGGTGACAAGGGAGATGAATGATTAGCTTTTGAAACCTTTTTCAGTGGAGGAGGTGAGCAGTGCTTTGAATCGAATGACACCGTTAAAAGCTCTAGGACCGGATGGGTTCTCAACAGAGTTTTACCAAGAAAACTGGGCAATCATTGGTGAGGAGGTATGTAAGGCTGTCATTCATTTTTTCACAACTGGTATAATGGATGGGGAGGTTAATTCTACATATATTGTGTTAGTTCAAAAAAAAAAAAAACAAATCCAATTGTTGTATCTGAATTTCAGCCTATTAGTCTCTGTAATGTTCTATATAAGATTATATCTAAGGTTCTAACGAATAGATTGAAAATTCTACTTCCACACATCATATCCTTTAATTAGAGTGTGTTTATTCCCGGGAGGCTAATAACTGATAATGTTCTGGCGGCATATGAAACTTTGCATTCTATGCACACTAGAATATGGGGGCGAATGGGTTATGTAGCTTTGAAGCTAGACATGAGCAAGGCCTATGATAGACTGGAATGAAATTTTTTGGAAGCTGTAATGAGAATAATGGGTTTTGAGCGTCATTGGATCCTGTTGATAATGCACTGCCGGAAGTCTGTGAGGTATTCTATTCTTGTTAATGGTCAACCAGTGGGTGATATCAGGCCTTCGAGAGGAATTCGACAAGGTGATCCACTGTCTCCTTATTTATTTATTCTATGTGCTGAAGCCTTGAGTTCGCTGTTATACCATGCGGAAAGTACGTGATGGTTAGCTGGAGTTCCTACATCCCCAAAAGGGCCGCGGTTGAATCATTTATTCTTTGCTGATGACAGTCTGCTGTTCTGTAAGGCAACATCTGGGGAATGGTGCAGATTATCCAATTTATTGGAACAGCATGAGATGGCATTTGGCCAAAAACTGAATAAAGAAAAAACCTCAATTTTTTTTTTTTTTCAGTCGTAATACAAGTCAAGAGGCCAAGGATTGCATCCTTCAATTATCTGGTATTCCAGCTACACAGAGGTATGATAAGTATTTGGGATTGCCGACACTTGTTGGAAAGTCAAGAGTACAAGAGTTTCAAAGTATTAAAGAGCGGGTATGGAAACGTCTGAATGACTGGAAGACAAAGTTTCTTTCCTAGGCAGGTAAGGAGATCCTAATAAAAGCAGTGATCCAAGCCATTCCAACCTATAGCATGAGTATTTTCTTATTGCCAAAGGTATTATGTAAAGAGTTCAATTCTTTAATGCAGAAATTCTGGTGGGGTCACAAGGAAAATACCTTCAAGATTCATTGGATGAGCTGTGACAAAATGGGGTTTGCAAAATCTAAGGGAGGCATGGGATTTCGAGAGCTCTCAAGTTTTAATAAAGCACTGCTAGCAAAACAGTGTTGGAGATTACTACAAGAACCGGATAGTTTGGTGGCCAGAATTATGAAAGCCAAATATTTTCGTAATGTGGCCTTCATGGATGTATCCTTATGTAAACGACCGTCTTTTGCTTTTAGGAGCATTTGCTTGGCTCGTGAATTATTAAAAGAAGGGCTAGTATGGAGAATTGGGAATGGAGAAGATGTTAACATTTGGGGTGATAAATAGCTACCAACCCCATCAATTTATGGGGTTCAATCACCGAGGTGTATTCTATTGGAAAATGCAAAAGTTGTGGAGCTCATTGACAGAGATTCTAAATAGTGGAATTTACCCTTAATTCATGACATTTTTCGAGTAGAGGAGGCTGTTTTAATTCCTCAAATTCCTCTTAGTAGATATAATCAGAAAGATGTGTTGACCTGGTGGGGAACTACGTTGGGGGAATTTACAGTGAGAAGTGTGTATCATATGGAGAGAGACAAAACAAAACTACTGAGGGGGGAAGGGTCAAAAAGTTCGGGGATGAGCAACTTTTGGAAGACAATTTGGGGCTTAAGGGTTTCTAATCCTGTCAAGATGTTTGTTTGAAGAGCTTGTAATAATATCCTTCTTACTAAAGACAATCTGCAAAAAAGAGGTATGGTTTTGGACCATTTATGTATTTTCTGTATGTCTGAGTGTGAAACAGTCAAACATATTTTATGGGATTGCCCATCTGCCTCCGATGTCTGGAGAGTCTGTGGGAGAAAAGTTCAAAAGAGCAGTGGGGAGGGAAGTACTTTCATTGAAGTGCTGGAGAATATGATTGCACGAGGCACTATTGAAGATCTTGAATTTCATGCAGTAATTGTAAGGAAAATCTGGTTTAGAAGGAATACAGTGGTTCATTGGGGGGGGGGGGGAGAGTTCTCTCACCCTAATGTTTTGCTTCAGGAGGCTCTTTCTTCTTTTACTGATTATAAGAACATTAATGCAAAAGATGGGAGGCCACCACAGCTCCCTGTTACAAGAGTTCCAACAAAGTAGAAATTTCCACCACCTGGTCTATACAAAGTTAATTGGGATGCAGCCATTGATTCTTTGAATAAACGTATGGGGATGGGTATTATTGTAAGAGATTGTGCGGGTCAAGTGATTGCAGCAAAAAGTCATACTGTTTTTTTCCTTAAGGATCCTATCATTGCAAAAGCACAAGCGGCACTATGTGCTGTGGAGTTCAGCAGAGATTTGGGTTTATAAAGCATTATTTTGGAAGGTGACTCTTTGCAAGTGGTTAATGCTTTAAAAGATCCAAGACCAAATTGGACTAAATATAGGCAGTTGGTGGCAGATGCAAAAGGGATTCTTATTATGCTCTGTAGTTGGCAGATTTGTCACACCAACAGAGAAACTAATTGTGCGACTTATGGTCTAGCTAAGGTAGCTGTCAAGCAAATCATGGATAGAGTATGGATAGAAGATATTCCTATGTGTATTCATGATATTGTAATTTTAGAGCTTTTAGCTCTAGCTATTTAGAGCTTTTATGCTCTAGATCTTTCCGTTGATTATGAATGAAAGAATGAATTTTTTTCAAAAAGTTTGTGACTGATGTAGGGTAAGAATACTGCTACTAATATATTACAAGTTCATTACAAATTGACGTTATCCATTTGACAGTTACCACATGAGCCACTAAACAATTAAATTTATTTACCAAATTTTATTGCTCAATTTTTCACCCATGCACATGAGTTTGCAAAGAGATTATAGTAAAAACTATATATAATACCTCGAACATTTTTCAATATGTTAAATGTTATGTGAATTGTCATGAAAGTTTGTAAAAAAGTTGTAGTAACCAAAAACATTTTCAATATATATATATATATATATATATATATATAAAGGCAATTAAGATAATATATATATTTTTTTAAAAAAAAGGAAAAGGACAGGAAGCCAATAATTTTCACACCCGTACTACTCCCAGGCTAGGCCACTACAACGCTGATTCAGCACAATGCAAAACCCATAAACTTACAAGCAATTATCCTGTCAACAATTAAATTCAATTGATCTACTAAGGGATCTAATTAAGAAATATTTAAAACACATAAGTATCTGAAAAAACAAGTTACATGAAAGAATCGATAAGAAGATTTATTGAGATAACAAACAACCTACATAGTCTCAAAATTATGAAAAATTAATCTTACAATGCTTCTTTCATCTATTCCCTGCCTATACCTGCAGCTTAATTCCTTTCCCTCGCTAGGGAGAAGAAAGATAAAGTTAATTTGTAGTGCAACAAGTTGCTTTGTTCCTAATACCCGAGAGATTAGAAACATTAATGGTAGTGCCGTGAGGAAGGGCAGTGGAGGAATCAGCCTCCTGGGCTGCAAGTGCCTTCCTGCTTAATACATGGTAAATATCCAACAAAATGGCCTGGAATGCCTTGTCGATATTAAATGCCTCCAATGCCGAAGTCTCAAGGAAAGAGAGACCTTCCTTCTCAGCCAAGATTTGAGCATCTTCTGCTGGGAGTGCTCTGAGATGATTCAGATCAGCCTTATTCCCAGCCAACATTATTACAATGTTGGAGTCTGCATGGTCCCTCAGTTCACGGAGCCACCTCTGCACATTGTCGAAGGTTTGCCTCTTGGTTATGTCGTACACCAACAGTGCTCCTACGGCACCTCTGTAGTAAGCACTTGTTATGGCTCGGTACCTCTCTTGACCTGCTGTGTCCCATATTTGCGCCTTTATTGTCTTCCCCTCCACCTGCATGATCAAGATGGACATTACAAATTTGAGGTGACTGCTAATACAGACATATATGCAGTGAAAATAAGAAAACAAAAAAATTGAAAAATACTGAGACACGAGAGGGAGTTGAGTCAATGTATTAAAGACTTACAAGTGAGATAGAGATTTGTTTTAAATGCAGTCGTAAGGTTTGTGCCCACGTTAAGAAAGTATAAAGAAAAAGAATAATTAATATATACCTAAGTGGATCCAAATTTATTAGTTTAGGTTTTTGGGTTAAAGTGATGTTCAAATATGTATATTAATGTACTCTTTGTTGACTCTCTAAGTAATTCTCTCTTTAACAATTAGTATTAGAGCCATGGTCGAAAAGACTCACATTCTATATTGAGTTCATTAAAAAAGGCGCCTCAATGTATCAATCTTCCCAACAATACAAATTATTAAGAGCCTAACATTTTTTTTTTAATTTTTCTAATTTTTAAGTGTTAGAGAATATTGTGGGATTTGATTGTGTAATTAATTGTATTATTTTATAATCAAATTTGATTGATTTGATTGAAACAGATTTGATAGTAATCAAATCATATATTGATTTGACCATCTTTATCTACCTCAATTCTTCTATAAATAAGAACTTTATGTATTGTAAAATCATTCAACTGAATAAGAACAATAATATATATAGCACGTAAGCTTTATCTCGTAGACGTAGATCATAGTTTGAACTACGTAAATCTTTTGTTTCTTATCTCTATTTTATTATTCCGCTTTTCTTATAATCTATTTCGTATTATGTTTTCTTTCATTAAAAGCCTAACATTTGATCAAAAAGTTTGGATACAAATTTCGTAAAACCCTTAACCACCTTTATGATGGTCATATGGCCAATGCCCCCACCATTGGAAGATATCGTTCTTAACAACAGAACAGAGAACATATCCTCGACATCCCTGGACACAGACATGGTACAATGGAAAGGAAATTAAAATGTTACCTGCACACTATTATAATGGGTGTCATCCTATATTACCAGTTGTTAGAATATCTTAGAATATTTAGAATATATTCTAAATATTCTAAGATATTCCAATGATGCAACATAGTAAATATGTAGAGTCTACCAAAAAATCAATCTTGTGATGCCCATGTTCTAATAACAATAAGAGCAATGATACAAGTCACCCTCCATATCTACTTTATGTCAATCAAAAGTGACATGGCTTTTAAAATCACCATTGGATCAAAAGTCAATAATGATTCATCATAAATTCAATGGTATTTTAAAAGCCACATCACTTTTGGTTGACACAAGGTAGACGTAGAGAGTGACATATATAATTACTCTAACAATAAAATACAGAAAATCAAGCAAATAAGGAAAGTATAGATCACATTTTGCATAGGTATGAATCCAAAACCAACCTGTAATGTTCTGGTTGCAAATTCAACACCAATTGTGGACTTAGACTCCAAGCAGAACTCGTTTCGCGTAAACCTCGATAGAATGTTTGATTTTCCAACACCCGAATCCCCGATCAACACGATCTTGAAGAGATAATCATATTCCTGATCCACCTTGTACGCCATATGATCTACTCCCTACACCTCCCCAAACCTGCAAGACAACACATTATCAATCTTGGTATCAAACAAAAACCTTAACCATCCGCTTGTTTCCAAATGAAATGACTGTAAGGAAAAGAAAATTGCAAAATGTAGTTTTGTTTACAACAGGCATTTTCCTTTCTCTTGTCCTAGTGTTTCACTTGAGAGACAAACGTAAGGTAAGAAAAGAAAAGGAGAACCCAACTAACCATAAGAAGATTTGCAGGCGTGTTTTTGCGATTATGAGAGTGATTGTAGGATTCGAACACTTCCAACTCATGGAAATTTTGCAGGAAAGTTCAGGAGAAAAGAAGAGAGTCAGAAGGCAATTTTTCAAAACCAATGAGAAGAAACTGAATAACGGATGAAAAGGCACTTAAACCGGCCGTTGATGTGGGAAAGAACGAGCGAAAGTTGGAAACTTGCTTACCAAAACAGAAAAAAAAAAGTTGGAAAGTTTAAATACATATCGCGCGTTTTTATTTCGACAAAAATTGTTAAAAAAAAAAATTTAAATAGTGCATTTATTTGATAATGTAGTTTTACGTTTTTGCCCATTTGTCTGTCTTCTTCATTTTTAAGTCAGGTAGGGTTATTTTTGTCTTTCACATTTTTTTAATCCTTAAATTGTAAAATTACTATTTACAAATAGATAATGACAAACAGTTACAATTAGATAAAGAGAGACAGTTATAACTAGATAAACATGAGTTTAATTAAATTTACAACTGCCTTAAAAAACTACGAACACTATCAAACAGTTTCTTTATCGACTTTTGTTTGATAGGATTAGATTGAGATCAGATGAAACCTGGTGAAACTTCGACAGTGTAACGTGAGTTCAATTTTCTTCTCCATTGAGAATTTAATTTTCTTCTCCATCGACTACAAATATTGTATAGAGCAAATAACAATTTATTTACTTTGTTTTGAATTGCAAACTCAGGTTTGATTCGTCTTCTTTAACCATCCTTTTTATTTACCATTTTTTTAAATCTGTATCGCTTCGTGGTATGGTTTCATGTTCAGCCAAGTGACATTCTCTTAATTAAGATATTTTTTTAATTAATTTTTATGCTTAGAAATGTATATGTAATTGCAAGAATTTTCTTGACTGTAATGGACTTCTTTTCTAGGCGACAATTCTTTCGCTCGCCTCTACGCCTTCGTCGAGTCTAAGATTGAAAGTGTTGTTCATGTTTGATCCTTCTCTCTTAGTCTCCTTTTCATTTTTGAGTTTTAGGCTCTGTTTGGTTCTTCATAAGATTGAGAATCTTAATTTTAATTTCTTTTTTTATTCAATTGAATATATATCTGAAATTTTATATGACTTTTATGAGAAAAAGTAAGGCATATGTATATAAAGAAAGAGAATTGATATTGTTTTATTTTTATTGGTTTTGTCATTTTTGAAAGGTGGGTCTGACCTCTTCTCACAAATGCAAACATTATAAATGTTCTTCTACAATGATAGTAGAAATAAGAAATACCTCACTTCCACTTTCACACTTTTAAGTGCACATTTTTTTGCCTAAACTAAAAAGTAGTATTTGATTAAAATTCAATAGTAATTTATCTATAATATAATAATTATTTTTATTATATCATATTTTATCAATTTATAGTTTAATTTATTTCGTTTGAAAATTCAATATATACTTTTCAATAATATATATATTATATATATATATATATATATATTATATATATATATAATATATATATATATATATATATATATATATATATAGTAAAATATAACAAAGGGAACCAAGCACGTGCATTGCACGTGCTATCCAACTAGTTTCGACAAAATTGTTAAAAAAAAAAAATTCAGAATCAGAAAGAGTGCAAATATCAGTATTTTTCTTGAAAAGAAAGTTAAAGAATAAAATTGGTACGTAAAATAGTTTCCAAAAAATGACGTGTTCGCAGATTTGCAGGCGTGTTTTTGCGCTTTCTTTTATTATTTTTTCTGTTGCTGATAATCAGGGATAGATAATAGCTTAATTATCAAACACCCCCAATTAAGTACTGTTATCTCATACATTATACATTATTTGAATAAAAAATGCTATAAACCACATTTCTATTTCTAATTCTTGAATTAATAATTGTTAAAAAAAATATATATAAAGGTTGCTTGAGATTGCTACATTAAAATTGTGGGATAAAATGTGATATATAGTATTATTCGATCACATTATTGTTGTGAAATATTTAAGTTGTACGTACGTGCATTCCAAGATGAAAGAATTAATTGCTACATTGTTATTATTATTATTATTATTATTTTTGTAAATGTAGAACTTAGACAGAAATTCCAAGCAAGGCCCATTTGTGGAATTAAGTATACACACTTCTAAAATTCTCATTGATAGATTTATTAATCAATCAAGAAAATTTGGAGACTCTTGTAGGGCTTAGGAATCACCTAAAGCCCACATCATAAAAAGGGCCCGAGTGAATTTGCCTTCAACCCACAGGAGGAGCTCAAGACCTAACAGACTTAAAGCTACCAGCTCGCCTAAAGGAGCCCATGACCCGGCAAACCAAGAACCCCGGTCCACCCGAGGGGCTCAAGACCCGACGGAACCAAATGACCAACCCATAAAATATGCTAGAAGGCTAAAGACGCCATATATAAAATACCCAAAGTATAATCTCTCACACATGATCATTTTCTTCTCCCTTTTCCATGAGCTAAACACTCAATTCTTCTCTAGCTAACTTAGCCATCGAAAGGGCCTCATTGGCGAGCACCGATGAGTCACTCTAATCGTTTTCTCTCTTTTGTAGGCGAAACATCTCCTTAAAAGGCGGCTTGAGGCCATTGTTGGTTTCGTACATCAACAGTTACGTAAGTACTACATTGTTATTAATGAGGCCAAATTAGCCACCAGTAAATTTGCAAAGGAGATTCGGTAATTTGATATCAAATTACCCCATTGTGCTTAGATGAAAAAAGATGTTTGATGAACGACTGGATAATGGTAATTTAAGAATTTAGAATTTATAAGATTTTTTTTTTTTTTAAATGATTTGGTAATTGACTACAATTAGGAGTTTATGGAGAAAGAAAAAGTAGAAACAATACGGTTATTCTTTATATTGTTTGGATATTTGATAAGAAAATGAGAGGAAAGTTTTTGTCCTTGTTTGGTTAACAGTGAAGCTAAATACATGCTCTTTTAGGACCGTTTAGTTTGCAGAATAGGCTATTGGAATTGAATGGCTTTTATTTTGAAATAGTCATTTTTTTACTTGGTAGCTAAGAACCTATTATTAAGAAATAAATATTATCATGAGAATAACTATTTTCTTATCATGAAGAATACCGATTTCTCTAAAAAATGAGAGAAATAGTTATTCTTAAAGGAATAGACAACATTAAAAAACCATATTCTTTTTCTTTTATTTTCTTTCGAACTTAAAAAGAAAAAAAAATCAGAAACGTTGAATTTGTCGGCCACGGCAACCCACAACAAAACTTGGGGTGGCTACAACCACCCCTGAAGCCCCTTAGGGTGTGTTTGACAAAGGGTTGGATTGGGTTGGGTTGGGTTGGGGGCAGGGCAGGGGCAAAATCAGAATTTTTGGTATGGGGGAACATATTTTTTATTTTATTTTTATAACTTGAGGAGGCGGACTTATATATATAAATACATATAATATCTCATTAGAATATTGAGCGAAACTAAATGAATAAGGTATTTTAGATTTTTTATGTTGAAAGAGGTGGACAAAACTAGAAAAAGAAATTAAAGGGGGACAAAAATATTATTTTGAGGTAACAAAAATATTATTTGGGAGAACAAATTTATAAAATATGTATATTTTTTTTAAAAAAATTTAAACATTTTGGGGGGACAAATGTCCCCCCAACCCAAGCCTTGGGTCTGCCCCTGGTTAGGGGGTTTTGGAATTTTAATGTGATATAAAATAAAAAAGAATGTTGTAAATTTTTTTGTATTGAAAAATGAAAAAATTTTGTTTTTTTAGTGAGTTTTTATATGAATAATAATAAAAAGTGTTTGATGTAATATAAAAAGTGAAAAAAATTGTTAAAAAGTGATTGATGGAATATAAAAAGTTAAAATCTTTTGATGTGATTTTTTTTTAAGTTTTAAAAAATAAAGGGGTATATACCTTTTTGCCCTCTGTGGTTTAAAGTCTTTATTCAAAATCACCTCAGTTTCATTGTTTATTATATGGGGTACCTCAATTTTGGATAAAGACGGAGATAGTACTTCTTTCTATCTACCGTCTAATTAATTAACGAAGCTCTATGTCACTGCCACTCTGGCCATTTTAAAAGGTGACACCTGTCCCACGTCATTGCCATATCAGTTTGCAAAATTAAGAGGGAAATTCGATATTGAAGCCCTAGGTTTTTGACCAGTCATCCCAAAATTCCTCCTTCCCTTTATTGTCTTGAAATCTGCTACTATTCTCCATGTTCTCCCTAATAGTTATCGATTCGGCTGGATCTGTCAACGTCGATTTCCAAACAAAGTGCCCACCACTTGTGGACCGAGCCCCACTGGTAGGCTCGATTGGTTCTTGTCAAACGCCGTCAAGACCGACCAGAGCCGGAAAACTGTTATGGCTTGGAGTTGTTTCCTCTTAGGCGTGGGGGTGGGGGGGGGGGGGGGCAGAAGAAGCCATGGGTGCTTCTTATCATGATGATCTTGTTTTTTCTCTTTATCTTTGAGATGGGTCTTTGTGTTTGAGGAGGATTTGAAGCTTGGAACTTATTTATCGTCGTTTTCTTCGTTTCTAACCTTGTTTGTCTAGCGGAGGTGCCCTTGGAGGAGAAATCTTTAGTGCTCTTCGCCATGGCTTGTTGCTTCATGTGAGAAAGCAAATTAAAGACAAAGATATCTTGTTGGGTTAGAAATAAATTGTTTCTTTTTTATTGAGATTACAGTGTGTGGGAGGGAGATTTTTTTTTTTATTTTTTATTGAGATCATAGATATATTTTGTTGGAGCTTCATTAATTAATTAAATGGCAAATGGACGGAGGTACTATCTTCGTCTTTATCCAAATTAAGGTACCCCTATAATAAAATATGAAACTAAAGTGACTTTAAATAAAGACTTTAAACTATAAAAAGGTCAAAGATATATACCCCAAAAATAAAAACACAACATTTTTTTTTCTTCTTTCTATTCTACCAAACACAACCTTAAGGATAGTTGCAGTCACTTCAAGCGTAGTTGGGGTCTCCGAAACTTTAACAAGTCTTCCACTACAAAAAAGAAATAAAAAAAAAGCGCTAAACACATTTCACGATCTACGCTCATTTTCACTATTCTTAAAGTAAAGTAGCTTTTAAAAGTATCTTTTAATTAAAGAAATGTAAAAATATCTCGGCCATGATATATCTCAATGACGAACTTTTTTTTTTCTTTTCTTTCAATCATGAACTTGAAGCAGCAGAGCACGTGAAACTTTTGGATCATTGTACTTACCAATTGGTTTCAAGACTCACTCGGTGATAAAAATATATATTAATCTCACGCTGCAATGTGAAGTAAAATAACATTAGTTATAATTCGTTTATAATTTTTTTACAACTTATTGAAACATGTCAATATGTTTATTCCATTTACTTAAAAAAAATTGACATCTTTCAATTCATATGCTTAGCAAATTATAAAATAGTTTTTTTTTTTTGGTGGATGAATAGTATATTTCATTAACAAAACCACGTAAAGTGTTACAAAGAAAAGCTAAAGCTTTGAAATCCCTATACAAATCTAATACCAATCAAAAAAGGTTAAAAAGGAATTCCATCTATACCTCAAGCACTACAAAGAATGTTATTCTCTAAAGTCTTTTTAAATTTACTTTTAGTAATAAACTTAATCTGTACTACCCACTTAATCTGTTGTATAAGCTTTTGCTTTGATCCTAGATTATTATCATGTCTTAAAGTATTTATATTTCTCCAAATATTATAAATTATAGATCCAAAAACCAACCTACAAAGATAAGCCTTCATGATTGTCTCCTTCCACTGCTGTAGCCTAAAAGAAACTACATCATCCCAACAAATAGGCGGATTCAACACACAACAAAGCTCCATAATATGTTTCCAAACTCGACTATTAAACCCACAAGAGAAAAATAAATGGTCTATATCTTTAATCTCATACTGACAAAAAATACATTTTACATCCTCTTGAAAGCCCCAACACAAAAGTTTCTTTCCAATAGACAACGCATCTCTTAAAAAGCCAACCACATCACAAAAGCATGCTTAGGGATAGAAAAAAGAAACCACACCAAAAACCACCACTCCACAATATTTTACTTAACTCGAATGACATTTTAAGTATTTGAACAAGAAAACTTACCAGATTTTGAAACGGACCATTTTGGAGTGTCTATCCCACCAATAGGAATCAAACTCAATTTGCTTTGAATACCAACAAGCTGATCAGATCGAGCTCGTCTCCAATTCCAGTGATTATCCTTAATGACAGACTCTAAACGGGCATCTAGCTTACTATGAGCATCATAAATCACACAATACCCGTACTCCTTATAGAGCACTCCATCCGAATGCCAAGCATCAAACCAGAGATAAATATGCTTACCATTACCTACAACATAAGTAATAAATTTTTTAGCATCTTCTTGAAACTTTAACAACTTACGCCAACTCTAAGAACAAATTTGAGGGAGACTAACTTGCCAAAACTTCTCCCCTTTAAGAAAATTATAAAATAGTTATAGGTCTAAAATTTTTCAAAAAAACATTTATTAGAAATATGGACATATATATATATATATATATATATAATAAAGCAAGTGGTATCCCTGATTATTGTAAAAAGGGGAGCTGTCGTTGTAATAGAAGTCTCTGTCATTGTAAAAGCTGTCGTTGTAATAAAAGCTGTCGTTGTAAAAGCATGAAACTTTTGGATGAGTGTTCGTACCAATTGGTTTTATACTTTATCGAATGGGCACGACCTTTGTCCTTTTGGTCACCTTTAATTTCTAGTAAACGTTTTCGTCGCGTTTCTTGTCTTGCTAGGAAGCTACAAGGATTACCCCACTTATTTCAATAATGTGTTTTAAAGAAGGAAAAGAAAGAGATAGCGCTGATACGTACTACTTTGGAAAACAGAGCAAGCTGTCTTAGTAATAGAAGTCTGTGTCATTATTAAAGTGCATTTGGAAATCAGCTTTTAAAACCAATTATCCAACCTTGATTTGGACTTGATGCAGAATTTTCCACTCTATATTGTCTCTAATCATCGTGTCCAAAACTTCTCTCAATTTGGTTGACCCAAAGTCGTCTCTGGGCTGTTGAAGTCATAATTTATGTGGATTTTGATTTCTATGAGAAAATGAGCCTAAAAACTTGAGCACAAACTGAACCATGCATAAAGAATAGAGAAGGGTAAAAATGTGGAACTGTTGGTGCTTTTTCATGTAAGAACTTTTTTTCTTTCATTTTTTATTTTGGTTTTTGTATTTGACAACTTTATGTAAGAACCTTTTCTAGGAGAAAAGGACAAAAATCTGGAGCTATTTAGTGAGGGAGACTTTAAGAACAACTATGAGGGAGATTAAGAGTTTGTTTGAGTTTATGATTTTAAAAAGTGTAATTTTAAAATGTATAATTTGAAAACATGATTTTTAAAAATATAGTGAAGCATGTGTAAAATCTCAGTTTGACATTTAAAATTGTAGTTTAGTCTTTAAAATTTCGTATTTTTAAAAAAATCCCTTACTTGTGATTTGAAAATGAAAATTTTCTGCGTTTTCAAATCGCAATTTTTTAAAAATGCAATTATCAAACGATCCATTTTTTATGATTTAATTTAAAATCATATTTTTTTATTTATACAAAATTATAATTTCAAACGCACCCTAACTTATCAAAAACTTCTCTCTCTCTCTCTCTCTCTATATATATATATATTATCCCTGATTATTGTAAAAGAGAAGGGGTCGTTGTAATAGAAGTCTGTGTCATTATTAAAGTGCATTTGGAAATCAGCTTTTAAAACCAATTATCCAACCTACTTGGAGTAGAATTTTCCACTCTAAATTGTATCTAATCATCGATCGTGTCCAAAACTTGTCTCAATTTGGTTGACCTCAGGTCGTCTCTTGGCTGTTGAAGTAATAATTTATGTGGATTTTGATTTCTATGAGAAAATGAACTTAAAAACTTGAGCAAAAACTGAACCACAAAGAAATAGAGAAGGGTGAAAATGTGGAACTGTTAGTGCTTTTTCATGTAAGAACCTTTTTTTTTTTTTTTTTTTTGATTTTTGATTTTTGATTTTGGTTTTTGTATTTGCAACTTTATGTAAGAACCTTTTCTAGGAGAAAAGGACAAAAATCTGGAACTATTTAGTGATTTTTCCTGTTGGAGCTTTTACTTTGGAATTTTTTTTTTTAGGACTTTTTTCATGTATATATACATGTAACACGATCGATAGCCAATAATTAAGTTTATCTCTGAACCTCCAATGGCCAGAAAAACCTCTAGTCTTTCATGGCTTCTCCTCCTAAGTCTAGCCTTCACTCTCCTTGTTGGTCACTCAACTTCTCAGAATGACCGAAAGGTAAATATCTCTAATATCTAAATAGCTGATCTCGTATAATTTTTTATGGCCAAATATCTCTAATTAAATTAAATTGGCCTTCTTTTTCAGTGCTTGGAATAAGATTAAGAGGTTATATTAATTTTCTATCAATGATATTCTGCATGCAGGCTTATATTGTGTATATGGGCAACAGGAAGATGGACGAGGTTTCCACATCATCCCTTCACACAAGCATGCTACAAGAAGTCATTGGCAGGTTATAAAAAGCACTAAAGCGGCACAAATTTATATGGAATCCAAACGTTTTTGAAAATTATTAATTCTTTTAAATCTTACATTTTAAAATTGTTATTTTAAAATCGTATATATTAAAATCGCAAACTCAAATGGATCCTAAATAACATTACTCAAGTTATCTTTAATATCACATGTTTAACAATTACACAATACCTTTTTTAAATTTTCTCTTGATCTTCATTTAATTCCATTTTTTCCTTAATTACACTATTATCGTAATTCATCTTTTTTTTTTTTGTTGCACCTCGTGAGAAACATAATAGATAAAATAAAATAAAATAAAAATAAAAACTACACGTAGTCCCCTCAATCTACCAAGCAATTTGCAAAGTCTACCCCAAATTACCAATTTTGTTAGTGTACCATTTCAATTTACTATTAGAGTTGCAATAGACCCTCCATTAACAATTAATTTCTATTAACGGAGAATAAATCCCATCAAAGTTATGTGTTAGGGAATATTGAAATGCGCCCTGACCTCTAACTTGTGAATTTATATGCCTGCGTTCAGCAATATTGGACCAGAGTCTCTGCTCCATAGCTATAGGAGGAGTTTCAGTGGATTTGCAGCAGAGCTAACCGAAAAAGAAGCTCAAAAAATGGCTGGTCTGTGAACCAAATTCCTCCTCCTCCCCAAAAAAAAAAACAAATGCGGGAGGAGGGTATTCTTGAAATTTAACTCATGTTTTCTTTGTACATTACAAAATGTTGTGACATTAATGAATTATGTAGGAATGGATGGCGTAGTGTCTGTGTTCCCTAGTGAACATAAAAAGCTTCATACAACAAGGTCATGGGACTTCCTTGGCTTTCCGCAACAAGTTCCTCGAAGACTTGTTGAAAGCGATATCATTATAGGAGTTCTTGACAGTGGAATTTGGCCGGAGTCAGATAGCTTTAGTGACGAAGGATTTGGTCCACCACCTACCAAATGGAAGGGCACCTGCCAAGCCTCGACAAATTTCACTTGCAACAAGTATATATATATATATATATATATATCTTTACAATACTTTGTTTTGCCTATCTGCACGACCACATGCGCAAATTAAGACACACGCACATAGAGTCAAAAAGCACAACTAAATAACAAATGTCGCTACACTTAATTGTGCAGTAAAATCATTGGAGCACAATATTACCGTAGTAGTAAAGTTTTTGGCGAAACTGATGTCAAATCTCCTAGAGATTCACAAGGCCATGGGACACACACTGCATCAACAGCTGCTGGGAATTTAGTTAGCATGGCAAGCCTACTGGGCTATGGCTTGGGAACAGCACGAGGAGGAGTTCCATCAGCACGTATTGCTGTGTACAAAATATGTTGGTTCGGTATTAATTCCTGTGCTGATGCTGACATTCTTAAAGCATTTGACGATGCAATTGCTGATGGCGTTGACATAATATCTCTTTCCGTCGGTGGCAACTCTCCTCTGAACTATTTTGAAGATTCAATTGCCATTGGTGCCTTTCATGCTATGAGAAATGGAATATTGACATCAATGTCTGCTGGTAACGATGGTCCAGGTGTAGCAACCATCACAAACTTTTCGCCATGGTCTCTCTCTGTGGCTGCAAGCACTATAGATCGAAAATTCTTCACTCAGCTCCAATTGGGTAACAACAAGATCTATGAGGTAATTAAAAAGTCCTGCCCCGTGCTATGTCCTCTTCTATGAAAGAAAAGATCCTATGCAGTTTATCTATATTATGACTAGATGATATGATTATTTTCTTCATATTACACCAAATTATTAGTATTTAAATTTTGATTGCAATGAGTTTTAGTTCTATAGTTTCAAGTCTATATCCAACCATTTTCTTAAGCCCGTTGAAATTCACATGCATAGAATTAAAACTACATACTAATTTGGTGAATCTCTTTACTCCATGTGTAGGGAATTTCAATTAATACTTTTGGCCTCAAGAATGAAATGTATCCAATAATTTACGGTGGAAATGCACCAAACAGAAGCGCATATGATATGGGGGACTCATCCAGGTAACTACAAAATGGAAAAAGATTATCTTAAAAAGCTATAACTATTTTTTAATTTACATATAAACAAAGGGAATAAGTCTAACTATTTGCTTGTGTTTGTATAATTAATCTATGAAACTAGCATGCAGGTGAAATATTCCTTGTGTTTCACAATAGTAGTACCAATTGTAGACACATTCCAACGTAGTTAAAGTGGAACTTATTGTTACAATGCAGATTTTGCTACGGAGATTCGCTGGACCAAAATTTGGTGAAAGGTAAAATTGTACTTTGCGATGGCCTGGGTAATGGGCTAGGGCCATTAATAGCGGGTGCAGTGGGTACTGTGATGCAAGGCACAGACGCTGCAAGAGCTTCAAGATCTTTTCCCTTGCCTGCCTCTTACATTGACTCGCAGGATGGTAGCAACGTGTATTCATACATAAAATCGGCAAGGTATTAATCTAAAATATCTTTAAAATGAAGAAGCTCACAAAACATACTAATCCTAATGAACACACAATTTACAGAAGCCCAACTGCAACAATTCATAAAAGTGAGGAGGGTAACGATACATTTGCCCCATACATAGCCTCCTTCTCATCAAGGGGTCCAAGTCCAGCTACTTTCAACATTCTCAAGGTAATCTAGTAATTATCTTATTTATATTTGGGCTCTTGTATTGCTTATCTCATTCAAACCTTTTTTATGTTGTTGTAGCCGGATTTAGCTGCTCCCGGTGTTAACATCTTAGCCGCATGGTCCCAAGTTTTTCCAATTTCAGGAGTTAAAGGTGATAATAGAGTACTGCCCTACAATATAATCTTAGGGACATCAATGGCTTGCCCACATGCTACTGGGGCCGCTGCCTACATCAAATCCTTTCACCCCACATGGTCACCTGCCGCTATCAAGTCGGCTCTTATGACTACTGGTAATATCTATATCTATATATATATTCCTGGCCCTAGTCTTAATAATGAAATACATATACGCAGATCTTAACCATAATTAACTAATTCACATTTGGTAAATTACTTGCAGCTGTCCCAATGAGTGCTGGAAAGAACTCCGATGCTGAATTTGCATATGGTGCAGGCAATATAAATCCTCTTAAGGCTCCGTATCCTGGTTTAATATATGATATTGAGGCAATTGACTACATACGATATTTATGTAGCGAAGGATATAGTACCAAGTTATTACGAAAAGTTACCGAGGACAATCTAACTGGATGTTTTGAAGCCACTAATGAAAGAGTCTTTGATCTAAACTATCCTTCTTTTTCTCTATCGACGTCGCGCTCGAAATATATTAATCATGTTTTTCATCGGACCGTCACCAATGTTGGATCACCAAACTCAACGTATAAAGCTGTTGTAACCACCCAAGATGGACTTAGAATCAAAGTGAAGCCTCGCGTTCTATCATTCACATATCTGGGAGAAAAGCTACCCTTTACGCTCAAGATTAAAGGAACAATAGATAAATTCATAGTCTCTGCTTCTTTAGTGTGGGATGATGGAACGTTCCAAGTGAGGAGCCCCATTGTTGTGGCTGTTCGTGATGCATGACATTCTCTATTACATATATGTATTACATAAATAATAATTGAAGCAAAATCTTTGAAGGAATTTGCATAGAAGATTAAAATGAAAGTAGTGGTGCGTGGAAGGAGGACTGAAAAGTTATGCAGTGCAGTGTAATTTGGGCCCTTATAATTTGTTGATGCTCTATTCTACCTAGTTTTCCTTCTAATTTATTGTTCTGTCTGTGTTTATATATATTTACCGATATATATATATATATATATATCACGTGTACGTATAAATGGGACAAGCTCTCCTGCAATTGCCACATCATTCGGGACATGTGTCAAAACATACATTTTAAAGGCCAAAAGACTGATATGTCATTCATCACTCTGTTAACACAATGCTTCTAATGTTAACGGCTTAAACGGCAACAGGACCATCCAAAACTCGTTAACGGAAATCCGAACCCTTCGCCTTCAATTCTTTCAATTCCCTCCGGTAAAAATCTATTATATCCCGCATCCACCATATTTCTTCCATTGAGAGCTCATATTGATGTTATCCTTTTGGCCTATCCGAGGGCTCTTGAATTATTTTTTATACAATAAAAAACGATTTGTAATATAAACTAACAACATAAACTGATTTTACATTTTTTCTATTCTTAATGAAATCCTATTAAAACGGTCTTGCTTTCCCTCCTAATGGACCCAATTTCTGGTGTAAAGTTGGGGATCAAGATTGCGGGCCTGAGGGGGAGTGGATATTCCTCCCAATCCTCTCTTATGAAAACATTCAATTAATGGATGTCATTATTAATTAAGAGGCATACCGATTTCTTAAAAACAAAAAAAAAAAATGAAGACATCACTTTTTTTTTTTTTAAATAAAAAAAAAGGTTGAATTTATACGCCACCCACAAGAGAACCCGAGGGGGTAGCCGTGACCACCCCTGGAGCTACTCAGGGGTGGTCATGGTCACCCCCAAGCGTGGGGGGTCTCCAATGAAAGAATATTAAAGTGTTTTGGCTTGAATACTGCCAAACAGAATTGTATTAACATTTATAGTGTTACAGAGACGTAGCAGAAATGGAAGACAATTATTACACAATCCAGTGAAGGAAAGAATTCTGTCATGTACAAGGAAAGAGAATGATTCCTGGTCTATACAAGTAAAGAAATTCAAATGAATGATAAGTAAGGAAATTGGTATCGCATAGCTGCAGCATAACTGTCACACAGCTGCAGCATAATTGCAGCAGATCAAATCACTTCATTCACGGGATTAAGGTTATCTCCAATCCCTTGATTTATGGAAGTGATGGATGAAGAGGAGGTGGGAACATTATCTCTAACAGCCCCCCGCAAGCGAAGAGGGGGTGCAACAACTTGGAGCTTGTCACGGAGCTTACAAAACCGAGAGGAAGTAAGGCCTTTGGTGAATGCATCAGCCAATTGATCGTGGGTAGAGATAAACTTGACAACAATGTCTTTGTTAGCAACCTTCTCACGAATGAAATGAAAGTCCACCTCAATATGTTTCGTGCGAGCATGATAAACGGGATTGGAGGCAAGGGCGATAGCGCCAATATTGTCGCACCATAAGGTGGGAGGAGCAGGTAAGGTAATGTGCAAGTCTTGGAGGAGCATACGGATCCAATAGACTTCAGCAGTAGCAATGGCCATAGCTCGGTATTCAGCCTCCGTGCTTGAACGAGCAACCACCGATTGCTTTTTGGCACACCAAGAAACAAGGCACGGGCCAAGGAAAGTACCAAACCCTGTAGTAGATCGCCTAGTGTCGGGATCGCCAGCCCAATCGGAGTCACAAAAAATTTCCAAGGCAAGGGAGCCCTTGCTATAAAATAACCCGTGATCAATGCTCCCCTTTAGATAGCGCAACACTCTCTTAGCAGCAACCCAGTGAGCTGATGTAGGAGAATGCATGAATTGGCACAATTGATTGACTGAGTAAGCAATGTCCGGCCTCGTGATTGTGCAATATTGTAATGCGCCTACAACCTGGCGATAAGTGGCTGTTTCTGAGTCTGAGAGAGGATCACCAGCAGTGGCTGATAATTTGGAACCAGAAACAGTGGGAGCTGTGTATGGTTTGGCACCAACCATAGAGGACTTGTGCAAGAGGTCAAGGATGTACTTGGATTGCCTCACATGGAGTCCAGAGGAGTCACGATGTGCCTGCATTCCAAGGAAAAAACCAAGGTCTCCAAGATCTTTCATTGCAAACACGGATTGTAGTTGCTGGATGATGGAGAAGATGACTTCAGTTGTGGTCCCTGTAATTAAGATATCATCTACATACACCAACACATAGACAGTAGCATTAGAATGATGATAGATAAAAAGGGAGGTATCGACATCTGAAGAACGAAACCCAATATCAAAGAGAGCTTGGGAGAGGCGATGAAACCAAGCCCGAGGTGCCTGCTTAAGGCCATAAATAGCCTTGTGTAGTCGGCATACATAATCAGGAAGAGAACTATCAACAAAGCCCCTTGGCTGTTCCATGTAAACATCTTCAGCAAGAAACCCATGCAAAAATGCATTGGAAACATCCAACTGACGAATGCACCAATCAAAGTGAATAGCAAGAGCTAAAACCACACGGATGGTGGAGGGTTTAATGACGGGGCTGAAAGTCTCAGTGAAATCCACACCACTTTTCTGATCAAATCCTTTGGCCACTAGGCGAGCTTTAAACCTTTCAATGGAACCATCTTGCTTGCGTTTAATTTTGTACACCCACTTATTGCGAACAACATTATGATGTAAAGGGCGTGGGCATAACGACCAAGTGCCATTAGCAAGGAGAGCATCAAACTCTAGTCCCATGGCAGCTCTCCAATCAGGTGAGGTCACAGCTTGGGAGTAGCAGGTTGGTTCTGTAGCAATAAGGGTACTGGTTAAGGCTTTGAGAGGGTGTCGAGTGGCATAAAAAATCTTGTAATCTGGGAAGGATTTCGGGCGAAGGTTTCCAGTCCTAGAGCGAGTGACCATGGTGTGGGTGGGTGGGGGAATGGGATCAAGGGATGGCCCATTATCAGGAGAAGAGTGTACAATGGAAGGTTCAGCTATTGGTGAGGCAGGGGGCGCGGGTGCGGATGTAGGAGACGAGTCAGAGGAAGTATGCAAAAGAGGAGTAAAAGATGACTCATCAGGAGGAGAAGCAGTACCTGATTCGATGGAAGCCAATGATGGTGAAGGCGGAAAAATGTCTGCAGGGATGAGGAGTGAAGCAGCAGGACTAGGTGCTGGAGCAGCTGGAGGAGAAGCGGCCTCTACCTTTGCTGGAAAATGGTTTTCATCAAACACAACATGGCGGGTGATGAACACCTTGTTAGTGAGGGGATCAAGACAACGATAACCTTTGTAATTCAGACCATAGCCCAGAAAAATACAGCGTTTACTTCGAAACATGAGCTTATGAGATGCATAAGGTCTTAGGAGGGGAAAGCATGAGCACCCAAAGGTTTTTAGCATGGAGTAATCTGGTTGTTGGTTAAACAAGAGACCAAATGGAGTACTGTTATGAAGAACAGGACTAGGCAGCCGATTAATTAAAAAGACTCCAGTGAGAAAGGATTCAACCCAAAAGGTTTGGGGAAGTCCAGATTGGGCTAACATGGAAAGTCCCATTTCCACAACGTGGCGATGTTTTCTTTCAGCTAGCCCATTTTGTTGGGCCGTATATGGACAGCTAATGCGATGAATAATGCCATTGGATTCAAGACATGATTTAAACTGGTTAGATAAAAATTCACCACCACCATCTGATTGCAGCTGTTTAATATGACAAGAAAATTGATTCTCCACTAAGGTTTTGAATTTAATAAATGAAACAAAGACATCAGATTTATTATGAAGAGGGTACAACCATAAATATCTAGAGAAATCATCGATGAAGACGACATAATAACGATAACCATTAAGAGACATAACAGGAGAGCACCACACATCAGTGTGAATCAACTGAAGTGGTGCTGTCGACACTCTGGAAGAAGAAGGAAATGGGAGTTGCTTGCTTTTGCCAAGTTGACAAGGCTCACAAAACTCCTTATTTTGTATAGAACCACATAGAGGTAATTTATTTTTGTGGAGAACTTGATGAACAACAGAAAAGGATGGATGTCCAAGTCTTGAATGCCAGATAGTAACTGGAGCCTTGACCCCAAACAAGGCAGTGTGAACCTGAGATTTATTGAAAGATTTCAAGGAGGTGGAGATGGGGTAGAGACCGCCTTCACTCTTGCCTTCCAGCAGGGTTAGTCCCGTAAGGTTGTCCTTAATAAAATAATGAGAATCAGTGAGAATGAAAAAACAGTGATTATCTTTGCAAAATTGATTAATGGACAAAAGATTAGCAAGAGCTTGTGGGCAACGAAAAACTTGAGGCATATGCAGAACA
>FXXK01000880.1:165759-204369 GCA_900184695.1 Betula pendula
CAGTGTACTCATACATGAATTCGACAAGGTATCAATCTAAAATAACTTAGAAAATGAAAGAAAGTTCCCCAAACTTAATTTATAATCCTAAAGAACGCACACAATTTACAGAGGCGCAACTGCGACCATTCATAAGAGTAATGAGGGTAAAGATACATTTGCCCCTTACATAGTCTCCTTCTCGTCAAGGGGTCCCAATCAAGCTACACCCAACATTCTCAAGGTACTAATCTTATTTATATATATTTGCGCTCTTGTATGACCTATCTTGTACGATGAATGTTTTTTTAACTATTATTAATTTGTGCTGCTATAGCCAGATTTAGCTGCTCCTGGAGTTCACATTCTAGCCGCATGGTCTTCAATTTCTCCAATTTCAGAAGTTAAAGGTGATAACAGATTGTTGCCATACAATATAATCTCGGGGACATCAATGGCTTGCCCACATGCTACTGGGGCGGCTGCTTACATCAAATCCTTTCATCCCACATGGTCACCTGCTGCTATCAAGTCGGCTCTCATGACTACTGGTAATGCATATCTATCTATATGATTTATATTCCTCATTCTTGATAATTTATTGCATGTACACATACCATAACCATGACTCCCATCTGGTGAATTACTTGTAGCTGTCCCCATGAGTGCTGAAAAGAACCCCCATGCTGAATATGCATATGGAGCAGGCAATATAAATCCTCTTAAAGCTCCAAATCCTGGTTTAGTATATGATATTGATGCACTTGACTACATAAAATTTTTGTGTGGCGAAGGATATAGTACCAAGCTATTACAACTTGTTACTGGGGACAATAGTAGCTGTTCTGAAGCCACTAATGGCACAGTCTTTGATCTAAATTATCCTTCTTTTGCTCTACGCACGTCGTCCTCCAAATCTGTTAGTCAAGTTTATAATCGAACCGTCACAAATGTTGGATCACCAACGTCTACGTATAAAGCTATTGTGACAACCCCACTTGGACTTGGAGTCAAAGTGAACCCTAGCATTCTATCATTCACATCTGTTGGACAAAAGCTATCGTTTGGGCTCACGATTGAAGGAACTACAAATAAATCCATTGTCTCTGCTTCTTTAGTGTGGGATGATGGAACGTTCCAAGTGAGGAGTCCCATTGTTGTGGATATTGGTGGTGCATGACATTCTCTGGTACATATATGTATTACGTACGAAAATAATAATTGAAGCAAAAGCTTTGAAGGAATATGCATGGAAGATTAAAATGAAAGCAGTGGTGGAAGACAAAAAGGACTGAAAAGTTGTAATTTGAGCCTTACTAATTTATGAATGTTCTATTCTATTTCTACCTAGTTTTTCTTTTTACTTATTGTTCTGTCTGTGTTTATATGTGTATGTATAAATGGGACAAGCTCTCCCTCAATTGCCACGTCATTCATCACTCTGTTAACACAATGCTTCTAATGTTAATGGCTTAAACGGCAATAGCACCATCCAAAGCTCGTTACCGGAAATTCGAATCCTTCGCCTTCGATTCTTTTCCTCTGGTAAAAGTCCATTCTCTCCCCCATCTCCATCAGATTTCTTCCTTTGAGACGACATAATTTTAATTGAAATTGAAATGAAGTAATATTTAGTGCTTTGTAAACTAAATTGAAAGACTTTCAATCGTGCATTCAATTACCCTACAAGTAGCCCAGTAAAAAAAAAAAAATTACCCTCTAAGTCACAACATATAAACGTATTATACATAGATCTTGCCTTCATCTTCCAGTACTATTTTTTTTGATGAATAAGCAAATTTCATTCAACAAATCAGAGATTACAAAACATCAGCATAAAGCTGAAATCAAAACAACTGCCCAGGGCTTGGAAAACAGACTACCAAGACCCAGAGAACAACCCGAAACCACTTAACACAAACAAGACTGCAGAAAACAGAATCTTCCAGAAGTATTTTCCGGATCCTTTGTGATAATCACTCCATTCCATTGCAATCATTAGTTTTTTCGTGGATAACAATGGGGAACCGGGAAGGGGAAATTGCAATCATTAGTTAATTGAAATGAATGAAAATTCCTCCAACAAACCAATCAATGGGATGTTAACATGCATAAGGTTGAGTAGCAAAAGACCGTCGATCAGAGTCCAACGATTTGTCCATTCACGAATGCCGTTCATTTTGATTACAAACCAAGATAAATGCTACATGCCATACACCAGCTTGCAATAAATTTCAACATTTACAGCTAAGGTTACATTTGGACTGGGCATCGAATTCATGGCCGGACGATACAAAGCCCGGGTTTTTGTTTCGGCTGGATTTGCATAATATATCCCAATCTTGAACTGGACTTGGATTTAGTTTGCAAACCAAAATTTTTGTTTTTATAACTTCGTAGACTAAATTTTGGCAAAGTTCCAAGTTGTCACAACAAGATGTCTGATTCATAATTAATAACTTACGTTTGAAAGCTCTAAGTTGTCACAACAAGATTTTCGATTCATAATAACATACGTTTGAAAATTCGAATTAAGTTGCCACAACAAGATGTCCGATTCATAATAACTTACGTTTGAAAGTTCTTTCATGTTTCTGGCGTAAACTTGGGGGACAAGATTGGGGCCCGAGGGGGAGTGCAATGGATAATACTCCAAATCCTCTCTTGATGTGAAAACATCCAGTTGATGGATATCAATAGCCCATCGTCATTAATGCCGCTTTCTCCGGTGTTGCATGTTTGTGTGGTCTCATTCCTCGTCCTTTTGTGCTCCTTTTCTTTTTTCGATGCTTTATTGTTTGTTCGGTATGCAGAAGAGAAAATTTAAATAGATGAAAAAGATAAAATTAAGACAGTATTTACAGTACCTATTGGAAGTAGCGAAACCGAAAAATTATTATTGTGAGGGTTATATTAAAAAATATGATAAATATAATTTATAACAGCAATGAAGTAATTTATTACATAATGTGTGTTTAACAAAAGTATATCTGCAAAAGGCCATAAATATGTCAAAATTGATATATCTAGTACAAATTTAAAAGAAATAAAAATATAAAAGTGTCGAAAATTGCATCATACAGTCTTTTAGAGAAAAAAAAAATCATAAAAAATAAAAAAAAAAATTATAGCTTACGGTCTTTTAGAATTTTTTTTAAAAAATATCTTGATATTTCAGTTTGAGTCCAAGAAATTAACTTCTCAACACATGTATTGTAGATGCCATGAAAGGCAAAGAAAAAGTTCTCCCTATTTTTTCTATAGTTAGCGGTGTTTAAAAAATGCCTTTAAATATCATTTTTCTTTGTAGTGAGCCTCATAGGCAAAATAGGGAAAAACCTTCACTCATTTTCACTCTTCCCAAAAAAAGTCAATCTCTCTTCAAAACTAATTACTAAATTATTTTCTTCATTTTTTTTTTCACAAAAAATTTATATTTTATTTCACATTTATATCACATCAAATACTTTTTATTTATATTCAAACAAAAAATAAGACAAAAACTCTTTACTAAACACACTTAAGAAAGTCCTTTTGTTTTTGAAAATAAAAAGTTGGCCATTAGTTAATTATTTTTCTTTGTTCTACATTATTAATTAAAGAAAAAAAGAAAGAAATAAGTGGGCCATTAGTTTAAAAACTTGTTTTCACTCTTTGTTTCACCATTTTAATAAGGCCGTGCAAAACAAACTTTTATGTGGAGGCATTTTGAAAAGTCAAAGCATGTATGTAGTTCTTGAATATTAATTTTTTTTGTTTTAACTTCTGCAGGGGCCGTGGCCCATGCTGGTCTCTTAATTATAGATCTGCCATTGCCTTTTGGACACTATGAATGAAATATAATGCCTTTTGAATTGAAAAGTGCTCATAGCGAATTTTAAAATATAATGAATAAAAATTTTACACCTTTTACAAAATTTTTTATAGTTTATATCGATAATGTTTTAATATTTTCATAATTAGTTGAACAACATTTGAAACACCTCAGTATTTTCATACAAATTATAAAACATAATAGTTTAGTTTTATCACCAACAAAAATAAAATTATTCTAAAACAAAATTAGATTTTTAAGTTATAATACTTTTCGAGGTACAATTACACCAATTGATAAATCAATTCAATTTGCTGATAAATTTTCTGATGAAATCAAAGACAAAGATCAGTTTCAAAGATTCTTAAGTAGCCTCAATTATGTATTTGAGTTTTATGCAAATTAAAGACAAATATGTAAATCCCCCTCAAAGGATGTAAAATATTTGAAGACTATTTTAATTAAAATAATTAAGGAATAAACTTAAGACTTCGACTTTAATATTATTTCAAAACTATAATCTAAAAAAAAATATAAATTTAATTATTTAATTAATACTTTAATACGTAAAGTTCGACAAATTTGCTTATATTCTAATTATTTATATGCATTGTCAATCTCAAGTTTTGTTGTTTTTAAGTGTGTGCTTCACACCAGCATTTGCAGTCAATGTCTTGCTCAATTAAGATCAGTAGTCGACATTGGATTCAGTATGATATATTGTCCTTTATTTCAGATAAATGACAAGAAAGCCCCTGTGGGGGCAATTTTTATTGTCGGCAGGTCCAGACAACGATTATTGTAGGGTACAGCGCACGAAGTAAGACAGAGTCAATATCCAGTTGAGAATAATACACCTTTTATTATATTGTAATTAACAAAGTCAAAAAATGTGATTATTTAAAACATCAAATATTATGGTTAGCTAAAAGCCCTAAATAATTATGATATTGTAATTTGTACGTAGGTTGTGTGTTGCTTTAACGTATGCAATGGGTTAAACTGGGACGGGACCCTCGCTCTTGACATGGCTGCCAGTAATTTGAGTCAGCTTTCAGCCTTTCACAAAGAACGTACGTAGTCCATCTGGGTGAGATTATAATTAAATAGGGTTATTAAATTGGATAGAACTAGACGTATGCTTAAAGTGAGAGTATGCAGACTAAAAAATATATATATATGTGACATTTATTTTCTATAATACTTTCGTATACTTTAGTGTGTGGATTACTTTAAATATATATAGTCGTTTTCTTCCGGTATAGAGTCATGAAATTTATGTTCTAACATATATATGCAAATATTCGTATACGTACAAGTTACTCTCACTTTGAATAGAATAGTTGTTCTATTTGGACTGTTTTACAGCATGAACATAAACTTCCTACTAGTTGCGAGGGAAGAGTCCGCAGCAAATGCTGAAATTATGTAAGACTATAACCATATATGTCAGGTAACCCGGATTTTTCTAAAGAGATCTAGAGATGTTGACATATTATATACTCAATAGATATAATTAAAGCTCATAAAAAATAACCCTAGCTTTTGTTGATGAGTTTTAATCAATTAATGGGAGGATAAGATCGTTCATCAGTAATACATTCGGGAACCAATATCACTTACCACATGGTAATTTAATTTATAAATATGTTGATTTAGATTATGATGCCAAATGCAATTGACAATTTTATTATCTTACATTTAACCACCTCCCTATTCATGTCAAAATTATTACTTTAAACTTTTTGAGTGATAATTCGTATTAAATTTCATTATCTATACATCATTTGCAATTAAAATCTCCATCTCCATAAATTCTTCGGCGATACAGTAAGTGCCCTTCTGTGCAATCTTCATCGCTCGCTTTAACTTTTTAACTGGAGTAATTATATATGTCACTCTTCATATTTATCTTGTGTTAACTAAAAGTGATGTGGCTTTTAAAATCATCATTGAATTTATAATCGATTATTGACTTTTAATCTAATGATGATTTTAAAACCACGTCACTTTTGATTGACACAAGGTAGACATGGAAAGTGATTTGTATCATTACTCCTCCAAGTGTTGCATGGAAGGAAACTACGTACAATGATTTCACTAGGTGATGGCCCTCTTTTCAACTGATCAGCTTCTACATCGCACAGCCTTGGTATCAATCTGCAAATGAATCTCAGAAACTGATCCTCTTTGTCAATAAACGGCCACTCCTTCAGAAAATGCTTACTGTCCAGAATTGCCCGAGTCGCCAATTCCACCAAATTTGACCCTTTGTAATCCAACAGAACGTTTTTATACATACCAACCAAATCACTGTAAACGTCGACACCTGGCACCGGAAGGAGCCTTGGATGATGAATTTCTTCTACATCTGGTTCAGAGACTTGAGCCCCATTGACATGCTCATGAATTGATTGAGTATTCCAAAAACCGAGTTATTGGTTCCTGTACGCCGCACAATGTGACTTCCTACAATTGTACGTGTTGTTCATGGATTTTAGCACATAATCCAGCAGATCCGTATCGCCAATGTGAAGCCAAGCAGCATCTCGCAAATCTTGTCGGGTCATCCCGGCCACCACCACCATGACAAAATTGCCTGCTTTCTTCTCTTTCAATGCATTTACAAACAACTTATGCTGCATATTCTAGCCTTCATGCAGGCCATTATCTCCACTATCCATATTTCCAACAAACTTCTTGCACAATTCATTACCATCTATTTATCTCCAAGACCGTGCATATTAATATATATTTATCTCGATCATAATTAACACAATCCACCCTTTATGAATTGGAGATGACTACTTCATATCTCTCCATCCCTCTTTCCGTGAGATTAGGGCTAGCTTCAATAAATTTGAGGCTTAAAACAAAAATTTAAGTGAAATATTTTTATTTAAATAATATTTATTTTAGTTTAAATATATTTATTTTTATTTAAATACACTATAATTTTTGTTCATCTTTATTTATTTGTACGTCTTGAAAAGAAAAGCAGCAAAAGACATATATTTAAAGTACATTAAAGTTTGACTTTATAAGTAATTAATGTTTTTATCATTAATTAAAAAAATTTCTATTTTTAGGGAGTTTTTATTTCTTAATGAGACTTATATCTTTGGGAATCTTTGTGGCCCTGGACAATCACCTTAGCCTTTTAGCCACCCGTACCTGGATCAGAAAAACAATTTATATAGAAGGATGGGATCCCTAATTATTATGATCTTATTACATAAAACAAGCTATCTTAATAATGAAAGTTTGTGTCATTATCAAAGTTGGAATTAGCTTCTAAAACATATTAAGTGACTATTCTTTATTCGATCTTCATCATGTAGACTTTTCCGCGTTCATCTTTGCCAAGTCGCTTGGAAGAAGCAGAGACAATTTTTTGGGATAACTTTTCTAGTACTTATGTGATCATATGATATCTATATATATATACGACACACACTAACCAAGTTTATAGCTGACCCTCCATTAATGGCAAGCAAAAGCTCCAGTCTTTCATGGCTTCTCCTCATCAGCCTCGCCTTCACTCTGCTTACTGGTTACTCAACTTCTCAGAATGACCGAAAGTATATATATATATATATATTATATATTATATATTATATATATATATATATATATATATATTTACTCATCGGCTAATATCTCTAAAGTTGGCCTTGTTTTTCATGCGGCCGGAACAATTTAATTAACAGATTGATTTGTTCTACCTATCATGATACTGTGCATTTGTGCATGCAGGCTTATATTGTGTATATGGGCAACAGGCAGTTGGACGAGGTTTCCACATCATCCCTTCACACAAGCATGCTACAAGAAGTCATTGGCAGGTTATAAAGCATATGCATGCAGTACAATGGAACATTAATAGATTCATTATCTAAATCATCTCCCAATTATCTCTTTTGTAAATTCACCATTAGATTGATAAGACTTATATATGAATCCCACAAATTTAATGATGTATTCATCCATCGATCCACTGTACGGATCAGATAGGTGAAAGATAAGATAGAAAACGATTTTTATCATTTCTCTTAATAGAAAATTATTATATGATGTCTGATGTTTGAATTTCTTTTTGAGAAATGTTTCTTTGTATTTTGACATTCATCTCGCATACATCTTCGTTGAGTTGGCATGCTACATCCAACGTTTGTGTTTTTTTTTTTTTAAGAGTAGATAGAGCATGCCAACTCAGCGAAAGTGTACGCGAGATGGGCGCAAGAATGCCAAAAATATATCATTTCTCTTTATTTTTTGAGTAATGCTCTATAAATCATATTTTTATTCCACAATACTAACGTGACAGTCCCAACTTATAAGAGCATATCCAGTTATAGCATTCATAATAGCTCCTCAAAAAGTACAAACTTTTATTTTAGGTACTTATTTTTTTATACACACTCCAGCAACATCCTCTATTTCACTCTCTATTTTCTTTAAATATTCATTTTAATCATTTTTCATTATTTAAGGTGCTTGAAGAGAATGAGATCTAGAGAAGAGAGAGAGAAAAAAATAATAATAAAAAATTGATAGAAGGTGTTACAGTAAACTTTCAAATATGAAAGTTTACTGTAGCAAATTTATGGTAAACCTTCAAAATAAGGTGTCTGTTGGAGATGGAAAAGTAGGCCATAAGAGTTAAATATAGCTAGTATGTCCAATTTAAAGGCCCTGCTGGAGATGCTCTAACCCTAGGATTAGTCCGTACTAAAAAAAGAACTCAAAAATTGGTTGAGACTGCTATATCAGCCTTGTAGGATAGTGTGATAAAAATGAGATTCCGAAATTATTTTTGATAATTTCTTGTCAGATTATTAATTCCTTTGAAAATTACAGTAACGAACGAACTATATTTTCTCTTTTCAAAAATATAGAAAAGATTAGGTCGTTTATATTAGTAGATATTCCTTTCATTTAAAAAGTACTAATTTCCTCTCATTTTTAGAAAGAAATATGTAGGACATGCGGCCAAAAAGACATCTAAATTTTTTGCTACCATATTCAACTCTCAGCCAATCCAATCTAACCGTACGTAGTAACTCCGTCTATTCGTTGAAAATCTAAGAAGTGAAGATCATATTAACAAACGGTAGGTAAGAATCCACCCTCACCCTCTTGTAGCAAACAGATATCACAATAAAAAAAAATATATAGGAAACTTTACTTACACCCTTTGGAAGTATAAGTAATTTTGTAATTATAATCTTTAAGTTTAAAAATTTGCAATGTTAGTATCTTATGTTTTCAGTCATTTTAATTTTACTCCCTTTTTTTTTGGGGGGGTTAAAATATTGCTCACTTTTTTTTTTTTAAACAAAAAGTGAAAATTCCAAAAAGGAAAAGAAAAGAAAGAATCCATGGACTCACCCACGGCTCGGCTGCGGTTCTGGCTGACGTACGGTGAATTTTCACTTTTTTTTTTTTTAATAAAAAGAGACTTTTTTGAGAATTTTAACAAAAAAATTGGGTGAATTAAAAAAGACTGCAACATGAGATATTGCCATCTCAAATTTTTAAACTTTGAAATTATAATCGAAAAATCGCTTATATACTACAGGGTGTAAGTGAAGTTTTATATAAAAGAATTATTATTATTATTTTCTGGGACATAATTGCCCGCGAGATGATTGATGTAGATTTTGATATACATGTCACATTTTTTTTTTTTTATCTGTCATAGAAAACATCACAATAAAAAATGTATATGCCTGCATTTTGGCAGTATTGGACTAGAATCTCTAATCCATAGCTACGCGAGGAGTTTTAGTGGATTTGCAGCCGAGCTAACCGAGCAAGAAGCTCAAAAAATAGCTGGTCAGTGAACCGATCTCTCCCCCCATGTTTTCTATATCTATAACAAAAGTTGTAAGTTGTAACATTAATGAATATGCAGGAATATAATGGATGGCGTAGTGTCCGTGTTCCCTAGCAAACAACAAAGGCTTCAAACAACAAGGTCATGGGACTTCCTCGGTTTTCCGCATCAAGTTTCTCGAAAACTACCTGTTGAAAGAGACATCATTATAGGAATGTTTGACACTGGAATTTGGCCGGAGTCAGCCAGCTTTAATGACAAAGGATTTGGTCCACCACCTACCAAATGGAGGGGCACCTGCCAAGCCTCGACCAATTTCACTTGCAACAAGTATATATATATATCTTTACAACCCTATGTTTTGCCTATTTGCACGACCACACAGGTGCAAAGACACACACACATGCACATAGAGTCAAAAAGCAAAACTAATTAACAAATGTGGCTACACTTATACAGTAAAATCATTGGAGCGCGATATTACCGTCAGAGTAAATTTTTTGGCGAAAATGACGTCCAATCTCCTAGAGATTCAAATGGCCATGGGACACACACTGCATCAACAGCAGCTGGGAATTTAGTTAGCATGGCAAGCCTACTGGGCTATGGCTTAGGAACAACACGAGGAGGAGTTCCATCAGCACGTATTGCTGTGTACAAAATATGTTGGATTTCTGGCTGTTCTGATGCTGACATTCTTAAAGCATTTGACGATGCCATTGCTGATGGCGTTGACATAATATCTCTTTCCGTCAATTCCATTTCTCCTCAGAGCTATTTTGAAGATACAAGTGCCATTGGTGCCTTTCATGCTATGAGAAATGGAATATTGACATCAATGTCTGCTGGTAACGCCGGTCCAGGTGTATCAACCATCACAAACTTTTCACCATGGTCTCTCTCTGTGGCTGCAAGCACTATAGACCGAAAGTTCTCCACTAAGGTCCAATTAGGTAACAACAAGATCTATGAGGTAATTGAAAAGTCCTGCCCCGTGTTATATATATATGTCCTCTTCTATGCAAGAAAAGATCCTATGCAGTTTATCTATATTATGACTAGATGATATGATTATTTTCTTCTTATTACACCAAATTATTAGTATTTAAATTTTAATTGCAATGAGTTTTAGTTCTATAGTTTCAATTCTATATCCAACCATTTTCTTAAGCTGGTTGAAATTCACGTGCAAAGAATTAAAACTACAAACTAATTTGGTGAATATCTTTACTCCATGTGTAGGGAATTTCAATTAATACTTTTGACCTCAAGAATGAAATGTATCCAATAATTTACGGTGGAAATGCACCAAACAGAAGCGCAGATGATATGGGGGCCTCATCCAGGTAACTACAAAATCGAAAACATAATCTTAAAAAGCTATAACTATTTTTTAATGTACATATAAATTAACAAAGGGAATAAGTCTAACTATTTGCTTGTGTTAGACTAGCAGGTGAAATATTCCTTGTGTTTCAGAATAGCAGTACCAATTGTAGACACTAGACACATTCCAACGTGATAGTTAAAGTGGAACTTATTGTTACAATGCAGGCTTTGCAACCCAGATTCGCTGGACCAAAAGTTGGTGAAAGGTAAAATTGTACTTTGCGATGGCCTGAGTAATGGGCTAGGGCCATTAATAGCCAGTGCAGTGGGTACTGTGATGCAAGGCCCAAACGATGCAAGAGCTTCAAGATCTTATCCCTTGCCTGCCTCTTACATTGACTCGCAGGATGGTAGCAACGTGTATTCATACATAAAATCGGCAAGGTATTAATCTAAAATATCTTAAAAAAGAAGAAGTTCACAAAACATACTAATCCTAATGAACACACAATTTACAGAAGCCCAACTGCAACTATTCTTAAAAGTGAGGAGGGTAACGATACATTTGCCCCGTACATAGCCTCCTTCTCATCAAGGGGTCCAAGTCCAGTTACTTCCAACATTCTCAAGGTAATCTAGTAATTATCTTATTTACATTTGGGTTCTTGTATTGCTTATCTCATTCAAACCTTTTTTATGTTGCTGTAGCCGGATTTAGCTGCTCCCGGCGTTAACATTCTAGCCGCATGGTCTCTAGTTTCCCCAATTTCAGAAGTCAAAGGTGATAACAGAGTGCTGCCCTACAATATAATCTCAGGAACATCAATGGCTTGCCCACATGCTACAGGGGCAGCTGCCTACGTCAAATCTTTTCACCCCACATGGTCACCTGCTGCTATCAAGTCGGCTCTTATGACTACTGGTAATATCTGTCTATATAATGTATAGTATTCCCCCGTCTTGATAATTTATTGCATGTATGAATACCATAACCTTCACTAACTGATCACTCCCATTTGGTGTATTACTTGTAGCTGTCCCCATGAGTGCTAAAAAGAATCCTTTGGCTGAATATGAATATGGTGCAGGCAATATAAATCCTCTTAAGGCTCCAAATCCTGATTTAATATATGATATTGATGCACTTGACTACATAAAACTTTTGTGCGGCGAAGGATATAGTACTATGTCATTACGACTTGTTACTGGGGACAATAGTAGCTGTTCTAAAGCCACTAATGGAACAGTCTTTGATCTGAATTATCCTTCTTTTACTCTACTCACGTCGTCCTCAAAATTTCGTCAAGTTTATAATCGGACCGTCACAAATGTTGGATCACCAAAATCTATTTATAAAGCTATTGTAACTAGCCCACTTGGACTTAGAATCAAAGCGAACCCTAGTGTTCTATCATTCACATTTCTTGGACAAAAGTTGTCGTTTGCGCTCACGATTAAAGGAACAACAAATAAATCCATTTTCTCTGCTTCTTTAGTGTGGGATGATGGAAAGTTCCAAGTGAGGAGCCCCATTGTTGTGGCTGCTAATGATGCATGACATTCTCTAGTACTTATATGTATTATGTAAATAAAAATTGAAGCAAAAGGTTTGAAGGAATATGCATGGAAGATTAGAATGAAAGCAGTGGTGGAAGACAGAAGACTATGCATGGAAGATTAATTTGAGCCTTTGCTCCAGTTATGCATTGCAATGTAATATGAGCCTTTCTAGTTTATTAATGGCAAATGCTCTAGTCTACCTAGTTTTTCTGTGTTTATATGTACGCATGTATCTATATATGTGTGTGTTTATNCACGTGTATGTATAAATGGGACAAGCTCTCCTGCGATTGCCACGTCATTCTGAAAATGTGTCAAAAACACATTTTAAAGGCCAAAAGATTGACCAGTCATTCATCACTATGTTAACACAATGCTTCTAATGTTAACGGCTTAAATGGCAATAGGACCATCCAAAACTCATTAACGGAAATCTGAACCCTTCTCCTTCGATTCTTTCCCTACGGTAAAAATCTATTCTATCCCGCATCTCCATCAGATTTCTTCCACTGAGAGCTCATGTTGATGCTATTCTTTTGGCATATCTGACGACCTTTAAATTAGTTTTTATATTGTAAGAAGCAATTTGTAATTTAGGCTTAGATTGATTTTACATTTTTTTCTTATTATTATTGAAATCCTATTAAAACGGTCTTGCTTTCCATCCGAATGGACCCAGTTTCAAGTGTAAAGTTGGGGATCAAGATTGCGGGCCTGAGGGGGAGTGGATATTCCTCCGAATCCTCTCATATGAAAACATCCAATTAATGGATGTCAATAGCCCATCGTCATTCATATCGCTTTCTCTAGTGCTGCATGTTTGTGTGGGTCTCACTCTGAAGCCTTAGATTGCTTAGGAAAAAAAAGCTATAAATCACATTTTCATTTCATAATTATTCATTAACATGAAGAAAACCCCTTGAGTTTTTATTTTTTATTATTTTATTGTTCCCTTAGTGGCTTACAATTTATGTTCGAGTGTTGGGTTCGGATCATATCGATTTATAGGTATTAGACTATATAAGTCGACCTTAATTTAGCCTATTTAATTAAATGAGTCAGATCTTTCAACCCTAGCTAACCCGTTAATTTTTTGAAAAATTTGCAAGTCGTATAAAAAGTTGTCGATCTTAAATGTCTTATATCAGATACGGATCGTGTTAAAAGTATAAGTATAAGATTATATATATAAACCTAATTCGACTCATTTAATTAAACCAATTAATTTTGTATTTGACACATTTTTATCCTCTTCACAATTTTGTATTAAACCAATCATTTTTCGGTTTTTCTTTTATTTTTTATTTTGGTTTTTGTATTTGACAACTTTATGGAAGAACCTTTTCTAAGAGAAAAGGACAAAAATGTGGAACTATTTAGTGATTTTTCGTGTAGGATCTTTTTCTTTGGAAATCTTTTTTAGTGCTTTTTACATGTATATAAAACAGTGTAACACAATCGATAGCCAACACTTAAAAAAAAAAAAACACTCATTAACTACGTTTTTTTTCACATCCCTAGCTTACAGCCTTCAAAGTGATGTAAAAACTCGGGGTTGGAAAACTATATTTACCACGATTGTACAATAACAAATGTAAATCTACATCGTTTGTACAAAAGCGAACTAAATTTTTTTACGTCGCTTTTGAAATAGATGTAAGAAAATTACATTACTTTTGTACAAAAGCAATGTAAGAACAGTGTGCAAAAGCGATGTAAATGGTTTTACATCCCTTTTCTACAAAAGCAATGTAAATGTTTTTACATCGCTTTAAAATGATGTAAAACCATCTTCTTCTTTTTTCTTTTTTTCTTTTTCTTCCCTAAAAACCGAAAAAACAAAACCTATTCACATCACATGATCAAATATATAAACTAAACCTGATAGACAACATCATCCATAAACATAAAATACTACATCCCATTAAACAAAATTACAATATCCATGCCTTTACTAAATAATTATATATGTGAAGTACCAAAATTCAAAATACAATATCCATGAACAATTAACTATACAACAAGTAAAACAAGAGCTTAAGCCATGTAGTCAAAGTTTGAGCATTATGCAAAAAAGATACTGTGAGTGGCTAGATCATAATTAAGTTGTGCGTTTCACCATGTTCATCACATCTTCTTTCACACCATACTACAATAATGAGACAAGTAAAGATATTAATGAATGTTTAAAACAAATTTGACATCATACTCAAGACAAAATGACAATACTCTTATTTTTTTATTTTTATGGGAAATAAAGAAAGCATAATATGTACATTTTTTAATAAGTATTAAAAGCGTAATATAGACATAGACAATCGTGTAGTGAATGGCTATGCTCATCAGAATAAATAGTAAATCATGTTTCTCTCAGAAATTACTATTTGGAAATAAACCATAACCAATCCCTTCAAATTTGGAACCAATATGCAAATTCAGGCACTAAATCAACATGAAACTCATGTCTAACATATTCCGACTCAATATGGGATTTATATAAGCAACATAATAATGATATAACATTGTATTAATTACTTGTAGGTAGCAAAAACCAACTTAATAGGTTGTCCATTCTAGAAAGAAACAATGATACAGTTATTGAAAAATCCCCAAAAGGAAGAACAAGATAAAGATGTCATTGGGGAATCCAGAGCAGTACGTGTTCAACAACAAAGTAAAAGAGGGTAATGGATCTCATCAGACGGATTACTAGGATCATCATTATCAATATGGATCATGTGAATCATCATTATCAAGACATTAATAATAACTGTATAATAAGGGTATTAAGGATCATCCCAACAAATCAGGTCACAAACTTTAAGTATGTAGATTTAATAACCTTTAGGGAAAATCTTTAAACCGGACCATATGTAAAAGGTGGGTTTTACAGCCACCAATAAAATGTTGACACCTCAACAAAAAGCATAATCTCACCATCAAATACTCTACACATACATACACCGGATCAACACCCTTAAACCATCGGATCCACCTACCTCCGCCGCACGCCGTCTCCAAAGCCATTGCGCTTGGCGGCAGACGCTCAACACGCGGCCAGAAAAGTTCGAGGTTGGCGGCAAGCCATAACACGCGGCCTGCTCTGGCCACTGGAGATGAGGTTGATCGCTACTTGCATATCGTTTGCATCTCTCTCTGGTGACGAGCAGCAGCAGCGGTTACAAGGCCAACTCAACCATCCGGATCGCCATGGCTCGGCTTGAGGACGAGTTCCGCAACATCCTCCTCAACCACACCTCTTCGATCAAGCCCGACTCCATCGACTCCACCACCGCCTCCGCCGATCCCGGCTCCACCAGTCGCTCCTATTCCGACACTCCGACACTCCTACAAAAGAGCTCGACAAGCTCAACGACGACCATCTGAGCGAGGAAGATCTCGCGGTCGGCAACGGCTTGGTTTGGCCGCTGGCTGCGTCACCAGCGTCCAGACTAGGCCGCATGCTGGCCACATCCCCAGCGGCCTGCCGCCAACCGCGAACTTTTCTGGCCGTGCGTTGAGCGTCTGCCGCCAAGCGCAGTGGTTTCGGGGTCATCGTGTGGCGAAAGTAAGTGGATTTGATAGTTTAAGGGTATTAATTCGGTGTATGCATGTGTAGAGTATTTAAGGATGAGATTATACTTTTTACTGAGGTGTCAACATTTTATTGGTGGCTGTAAAACCCACCTTTTATAGATGGTCCGGATCATAGGGACTCTCTAAACTTTATCTCTTGATAGAATCCGCTTACAAGAGCCAGCATTTCCAAAAACAAATGTGAATAGCACAAATTAAAAATTCCCTACACGTAGAGTAAAGAAATTCTCCAAATTAGAATTTAGATACTAATAAATTGGAGTAAATGAAGAAGATAGTAGCATCTACTAATAATATACTTACATACCACGGGGATGGACTTTTTAGTTACCTCGATCATAGCTATTGTTGTTACCCAATTGGACCTCAGTGAAGAACTTTCGATCTATGTAGGAATGGATGGCGTAGTGTCGGTGTTCTCTAACGAACAAAAAAAGCTTCATACAACAAGGTCGTGGGATTTTTTTGGCTTTCCTCAGCAAGTTTCTCGAAGACCTGTTAAAAGTGATATCATTATAGGAGTTCTTGACAGTGGAATTTGGCCGGAGTCAAATAGCTTTAGTGATGAAGGATTTGGTCCACCACCTACCAAATGGAAGAGCACCTGCCAAGCCTCGACAAATTTCACTTGCAACAAGTATATATATATATATTTACTACACTTTGTTTTGCCTATCTACACGACCACATGCGCAAATTAAGACACACACGCACATAGAGTCAAAAAGCACAACTAACTAACAAATGTGGCTTTTCCCCTTTCCGCCCTTCCCCCCCCCCCCCCCCCCCCCCTCTTGAAAAAAAAAAAAAAAAAAAACTAACAAATGTGGCTACACTTAATGATGCAGTAAAATCATTGGAGCACAATATTACCGTAGCAGTAAATTTTTTGGCGAAAATGATGTCAAATCTCCTAGAGATTCAAATGGCCATGGGACACACACTGCATCAACAGCAGCTGGAAATTTCGTTAGCATGGCAAGCCTACTGGGCTATGGCTTGGGAACAGCACGAGGAGGAGTTCCATCTACTAATTAATGAACAAGTTGCTGATGTCTTTACCAAAGGTTTGTCGTCTCCCAGATTTCTTGACTTAAAGGCCAAGTTAATGGTTGTTCTACCTCCCAATCTTGAACTGGACTTGGATTTAGTTTGCAAACCAAAATTTTTGTTTTTGTAACTTCGTAGACTAAATTTTGGCAAAGTTCTAAGTTGTCACAACAAGATGTCTGATTCATAATTAATAACTTACGTTTGAAAGCTCTAAGTTGTCACAACAAGATTTTCGATTCATAATAACATACGTTTGAAACATCTAAGTTGCCACAACAAGATGTCCGATTAATAATAACTTACGTTTGAAAGTTCTTCATGTTTCTGGCGTAAACTTGGGGGACAAGATTGTGGGCCCGAGGGGGAGTGCAATGGATAATGCCGCTTTCTCCGGTGTTGGATGTTTGTGTGGTCTCATTCCTCGTCCTTTTGTGCTCTTTTTCTTTTCTCGATGCTTTATTGTATGTTGGTTACGCGGAATAGAAAATTTAAATAGATGAAAAAGATAAATATAAGACAGCATTTATAGTACCTTTTGGCAGTGATGAAAGCAGAAAATTATTATTGTGGGGGGTTTATATTAAAAAATATGATAAATATAATTTATAATAGAAATAAAGTAATTTATTACATAATGTGTGTTTAACAAAAGTATATCTACATAAGTTCATAAATATGTCAAAATTGATATATCTAATACAAATTTAAAAGAAATAGAAATACGAAAGTGTCTAAATGCAGTCTTTTAGAGAAAAAAAAATCATAAAAAATAAAAATAAAAAAATTATAGCTTGCGGTCTTTTAAAACTTTTTTTAAAAATATCTTGGCATTTCACTTTGCGTCCAAGAAACTAACTTCTCAACACATATATTGTAGACGCCATGAAAGGCAAAGAAAAAGTTATCGCTATTTTTTTTTACATTTAGTGGTGTTTAAAAAATGCCTTGAAATAGCCTTTTTCCTTGTAGTGAGCCTCATAGGCAAAATAGGGAAAAATCTCCACTCATTTTTACCCCTTCCAAAAAAAGTCAACTTCTCTTCAAAACTAATTACTAAATAATTTTTTTCATTTTTTTCGCACAAAAAATTCATATTTTATTTTACATTTATATCACATCAATCACTTCTTATTTATATTAAAAAAAAAATCACGACAAAACTCTTTATCAAACACTCCCAAAAAAAAGTCTTTTCGTTTTTTAAGATAAAAAGTCAGCCATTAGTTAATTATTTTTCTTTGTTCTACATTATTAATTAAAAAAAAAAAAAGTGGGCCATTAGTTTAAAAACTTGTTTTCACTCTTTGTTTCACCATTTTAATAAAGGCTGTGTGAAACGAACTTGACGAAAATGATGTCCAATCTCCTAGAGATTCAGAAGGCTATGGGCGCGGGGCACACACTGCATCAACAGCAGCTGGGAATTTAGTTAGCATGGCAAGCCAACTAGGTTATGGCTTGGGAACAGCACGAGGAGGAGTTCCATCAGCACGTATTTAGCCAAAAAATCTGAAGCTTGAACCGGTTTTTAGCCAAATTCTTTCTCTTTCCTGATTTCTTCTGCTTTATTACTTTCTCTCTCCTGATTCTTCTTCTTCATCTCTCACGCATTTATTGGTCTCACGTCTCTCTCTCCTGCTTTCTTCTCCATCTCTCACGATCTTCTACTCTCTCACATTTTCCTTGTAAATTATTTGGTCATTAATTTTTTAGCTGAACTCATAATGGTTTTGATATGGTTTTTTGCAAATTTTTGTAATCTTTTGTTAGTAGGCTTCTATGTAATACACTACATGTGTCCTTTAACATGTGAAAGATATTTTTTTTAAGGGAAAACCTTCAATCCAATTATGTCTGTAAAACTTTGTTTTACAGCCACCATATCAAAACCAAACCAACCCATTCTGACTCTAAATCACACTTAAACTATCTCCACCTCCCCAACCGTACACCGCCACCACCCCCGCCGAAAGCCTGTCAGTAGCCGAAGTCGAAATCCTCCGTATGGCAGATGACCACGCGGCCTGGCCAGCCAAGATTTGGCCAGCACGCCGGCCACAGCAGGCTGCATGGCCAGCAGCCACGTAGCCTGGTCTAGCTGCTTGGCTAATACGCCGGTCATGCAACCAGCTGTGGCTGGTGTGCTGACCAAGCGGCCAGATCTTAGCCGGCCAGGCCACGTGGCCACCAATCAGCCAAGACCAGGCCGCTGGCCCTGCTGTGGCCGGCCAAGCTGCATGGCCATCGGCCGGCCAAGCTGCATGGCCACCGGCTAGCCAAGACCAGGCCGCTGGCCGTATTGTGCCTGACATGTTGGCCAAGCAGCCAGTTCTTGGCCGGCTAGGCCACGTGGCTAGCGGCCAACCAAGACCAGGCCGCTGGCCCTGTTGTGGCCGGTGTGCTGGCCAAGTGGCCAAATCTTGGTTGACCAAGCTGCGTGGTCAGCTACCACATGGAGGATTCTGGCGTTCAGTTACTGGCGAACTTCCGGCGGCGGCGTACGGTTGGGGAAGTGGTGATGGTTTAAGTGTGGTTTAGGGGTTAGAATGGGCTGATTTGGTTTTGATATGGTGTTTTTCAATCTTATTGTATTTGATTTTTTTGATGAGGTGTCATATTTTGATTGGATGCTGTAAAACCTACCTTTTAAGGATGGACCGAATAGAAGGGGCTCTTTTCTTTTAATAGCATGTATTTCTTATATTTTTTAATAGTATTAATAAGAAAATGTACTTCTTATATGTTAAAGAACAAATATTACTTTATTAAATTAATTTATATGAATTAGCTACAAACAATTTTTTAGCTAATTTCTGTCTTTGCACGTGCAGAATAGCATTATTCTATTTACATACATACATCTATAATACACATATAATCAGAGACAAAACAATAAGGTATAAGGAAAACTTAGTAGAATAGAGCATTAAACTAAAAAGGCTCAAATTACATTGCACTGCAGAATTGGAGCAAAGGCTCAAATTACAACCATTTTCAGTCCTCCATCTTGCACGCACCACTACTTTCATTTTAATCTTCCATGCATATTCCTTCAAAGCTTTTGCTTTAATTATTATTTACGTAATACATATACGTATTAGAGAAAGTCATGGATCAAGAATAGATACAACAATGGGACTCCTCACTTGGAACGTTCCATCATCCCACACTAAAGAAGCAGAGACTATAACTTTATTTGTTGTTCCTTTAACCTTGAGCGTAAAGGGTAGCTTTTCTCCCAGATAGGTGAATGATAGAACATGAGGCTTCACTTTGATTCTAAGTCCATCTTGGGTGGTCACAACAGCTTTATACGTTGAGTTTGGTGATCCAACATTGGTGACAGTCCGATGAAAAACATGATTGATATATTTCAAGCGCAATGTGGATAGAGAAAAAGAATGATAGTTTAAATCAAAGACCCTTTCATTAGTGGCTTCAAAACATCCAGTTAGATTGTCCAAGGTAACTTTTCGTAATGACTTGGTACTATATGCTTCGCTATATAAATATTATATGTAGTCAAATGCCTCAATATCAATATCATATATTAAGCCAGGATACGGAGCTTTAAGAGAATTTATATTGCCTGCACCATATGCAAATTCAGCCTCGGGGTTCTTTCCAACACTCATTGGGACAGCTGCAAGTAATATACCAAATGAGAATTAGTCAATCATGGTTAAGATCTAGATTGAGACATCATTTTATTATTAAGACTGGGGTCGGGACTATATATATATATATATATTACCGGTAGTCATAAGAGCCGACTTGATAGCTGCAGGTGACCATTTGGGGTGAATGGATTTGATGTAGGCAGCCGCCCCAGTAGCATGTGGGCAAGCCATTGATGTCCCCAAGATTATATTATATGGCAGCAATCTGTTATGTGAAATGATACAAGTCACTCTCTATGTCTACCTTGTGTCAACTAAAAGTGATATGGCTTTTAAAATCACTATTAGATTAAAAGTTAATAATCATCGATAATAAATTTAATGGTAATTTTAAAAGCCACATCACTTTTAGTTAACATAAAGTAGACATGGAGGGTGACATATATAATTACTCATATGTTATCACCTTTAACTCTTGAAATTGGGGAAACTGAAAACCATGCAGCTAGGATGTTAAGTCTGGGAGCAACTAAATCCGGCTACAGCAACATAAAATAAAGGTTTGAATGAGATAAACAATAAAAGAGTCCAAATGTAAATAAGATAATAACTATATTACCTTGAGAATGTTGAAAGTAACTGGACTTGGACCCTTTGATGAGAAAAAGGCTATGTACGTACGGGGCAAATGTATCGTTACCCTCCTCACTTTTAAGAATAGTTGCACTTGGGCTTCTGTAAATTGTGTGTTTATTAGGATTAGTATGTTTTGTGAACTTCATTTTAAAGATATTTTATATTAATACCCATTTTATGTATGAATACACGTGCTACCATCCTGCGAGTCAATGTAAGAGGCAGGCAAGGGAAAAGAACTTGAAGCTCTTGCATAGTCTGGGCCTTGCATCACAGTTCCCACTGCACCGGCTATTAATGGCCCTAGCCCATTAAGCAGGCCATCGCAAAACACAATTTTACCTTTCACCAACTTTTGGGTTGCAAAGCCTGCATTGTAACAATAAGTTCCACTTTAACTATCACGTTGCAATGTGTCTACAATTGGTACTGCTATTCTGAAACACAAGGAATCTTTCACCTGCATGCTAGTTTCATAGATTAATTATACAAACACAAGCAAATAGTTAGACTTATTCCCTTTGTTTATATGTAAATTAAAAAATAGTTATAGCTTTTTAAGATTATGTTTTTCGATTTTGTAGTTACCTGGATAAGTCCCCAAAATAATATGCGCTTCTGTTTGGTGCATTTCCACCGTAAATTATTGGATACATTTCATTCTTGAGGTCAAAAGTATTAATTGAAATTCCCTACACATGGAGTAAAGAGATTGTCCAAATTAGTTTCTAGTTTTAATTCTATGCACGTGAATTTCAACGGGCTTAAGAAAATGGTTGGATATAGACTTGAAACTATAGAACTAAAACTCATTGCCATTAAAATTTAAATACTAATAATTTGGTGTAATATGACGAAAATAATCATATCATCTAGTCATAATATAGATAAACTGCATAGGATCTTTTCTTGCATAAAAGAGGACATGCATAACACGGGGCAGGCCATGTCATTCATCACTATGTTAACACAATGCTTTTAATGTTAACGGCTTAAACGGCAATGGGACCGTCCAGAACTCGTTATCAGAAATCCGAACCCTTCGCCTTCGATTCTTTCCCTCTGGTAAAAATCCATTCTCTCCCACATCTCCATCAAATTTATTCCTTTGAGAGCACATCTTGCCGGGTTTGCTGAATGTTTTGTAACTCTTGTTAGGTGCTTGTTAGAATGCCCAAGTGACCAAGAGAGGGAGATGGCCTCCGACCATTGAGATGAAAATGAGCTGTTATTGTTTCGGATATTGTGGATAATAGGTGTTTGTTCAAATGCCCAAGTGACGAAGATCATGCATGATGCAATCCACAATGAAATTTTTTGGGTGTGCCAAGGCGGAGCAGAGCTTGGGTTTTGGAAGATCTATGTATAATACGTTTATATCATTAAAAAAGAAATGATGATACATGAAACCTCGTGTGAATTAATAAGCATGCATGTTAACGGACAAACATTGTATTTGTAGGAAGGCTATATATATATGCATGGTACGACAGTGTGATTATGGATGGATTTCGCTCCAACATATTACAAAACCTCGTGTGAATTAATAAGCTGTACGTTGTGAGTTTTTCTTTTCTCTCTAAAATCGATCATATACCTGTTAAATGTGGATCTTGTTCATAAGAATTTCAAATAAAAATACTAATGAAAGATAAAGGCAAGATCTATGCATAATACGTTTAGATGTTGTAACTTACTTAGAAGCAAGGTTATCGAATGCACGTTATCATAGTTACAAAGTGTCGTGTTAAATATGCTTAGCTGCAATAAAACCATGACACGCCGGTGTTAGAATATAAATTAAATGATATTATTTTTTCTTATCGATATAAACTTTTAAGAAAAATAATGATTTAATATGATATCAGAGCAAAGGTCATAAGTTCAAACTTGCCTTTGTCATTCATATCTCATTTCAATTAAATATTTCATGTATTAGGCCTTACAAATTAAGGAAAAATTTGAACCCATACGTAGGAGGGAATGTTAGAATATAATTAAATAATTAAATTAACCATTTCTTATCAACTTAAGTTTTATTTAGTTTAAGTTTTTGGGATAAGTAATGATTTACCATAATATCATAGCAAAGGTTTTGAGTTCGAACCATGTATCTGTCAATTTACTTTATTTCAATTATATATTTCATTTAGTAAGAGAGAGTTTAAGCCCACATGTGAGAAGAGTTTTAGAATATTAATTAAATGATTAATCATTTCCTTAAAGCTTAAGTTTTTGGGATTAGTGTTGGTTTAATATAGTATTATAGTAGTAGTCTTGAATTCGAACATTATTTCCGTCATTCACCTCTCATTTCAATTGAATATTTAACATGTTGAACTTTACTTATTAGATGGAATTTGAGCTCACACATGAGAATAGAGTGAATATAAATTAAATGATTAAAGATTTAAGACATGACAACTCTTGTAGGCGGTACTTTAGATATCCTGTATCTAGGGTTGAGAGTTGGATAACTCGGTAACGAAATAGACATTTTCACATTTTGCACTGCCACGCACAGTCGGTAAATTTGGAATTTTCACCGACTTCTTCTACCAACCTTCTTTTCTATCACCGACATGTTGGTTATGGTGGTGGTTCGTAACGTTGGTCGGTAAAGTCGAAATCTCAAAGCCAATCCTTCAAAAAGTAGAAAATGGAAAAGTCGGTCAGTAATGTCGGTCAGTGGTGTCGGTCGATTATAAAATCCATTCTGCCTACCGACTGAAATTTGTCGAAAATGAAGTTCCGTCTACCGGCCACCGGTTAGGCAGTGACGGGCGGTGTCAATTGGTTGTTGGACGGCATGCAGTTGTTTTGCACAGCCCTACCTGTATCTAGGGATTTCTATTATTATTAACCTCCAAAATATCGTTGACTTCATAATTGGACCAGTCTTGTTTCCGAAACTTTATCAAGTCTTCCGCAACAAAAATGTAATGCAACTGCAACCATTTATTATGCCATGGCCTCAGCAAAATAGACAGGTGGAGAGATTTCTTGACCGTTGGGTGGTTATCCAAGACTAAAACGGGTCAAGTCGTTAGCACGTACTAGCCACCAATCACTGGAAACAGATTGACATAAACCTTGGACCCCAATGGTAAACATCAAACGAGGAGAAAAGAGCCCACGGTTACAAAAGAAGACAAAGAATGATGCTAGCTAGCAGTGTAATTAATTTAAGAATTTGGCCTTCGGTCTTGTTTTAATCGGAATTGGACCACTGAGATTAGGACATTAATATAAATGTCCTGTTGAGAATTTTACTACATTACAAAAATAATGCATGTGGCTACGTTTTGTGGTGCTGGTGCTAAGTAACGTGGTTACATGTGATGAAGATGATAGAGAATGGAGCGCGAAGTGTTTGATGCTACAGGTTTTTTTTTTTTTCTTCAATTTTTTAATCATATGAATTTGTTAATAAAAAAATGACGTGGAAATCAAATTTATAAATTGATGATGTGCAGTATCTTTGTACGATGCCAATACTAGTTAATTTGTAGACGTGTTGTACTCTTAACATTTTTCTTCATTTAAGTTGTCTTTTTTCTTTTTTTCTTCTTTTTGGAAAAAATACAAATCAGTCCGAGTAGTTTCAGCCATTTTTAATTAGCTTCTTGTAGTATAAAAATTAACTGAAAACTCCCTATGGAAATTGAAAAACACAAATTAATCCATACACGAAACTTTTGTCCAAAATTTTGAAGGAAACCGTTAAAATGCCACGTCTGTAGGTGTTAATTACAATTAAAAAAGAAAAAAGAAAATTTAAATATAAAAACAAAAACAAAAAGTGTTGTGAGTGCTCTTGTGAAGTTTGTGTCTTGTATAATAAAGTTTTTATAAAATAGTAGCTAATTTACCTTGGTGGACCCAAGCCCACTAGCTTAGACTTTTGGTCTAAAGTGGTATTCTAATATGTATATTAATATACTCTTATTTGATTCCCTTGGTATTTCTCTCCTTAACAATTGGTATCGGAGCCTATGGTTAGCCTTCTGTTGTTGTTAATAAGAGTGTCTTGATTTGACTTCTGTAAAAGAGTTTGTTATCGCTCTTAGAGCACACATGATGCTCTTAGTTTGTAAGGACTCATACAAGAGTGGAAGTTTGATCAATGTGGGAGAAACTTACAAGTGAGATGAGATTTGTTGTGAGTGGTAAAGAATAAAGAAAATAATAATTACTATACCTTGATGGATCCAATCTGATTAGCTTTTAAGGTTTTGGGCTAAAAGTTGTGTCAAAATATGTATATTAATGTATTCTTATTTGATTTCTTTTATATTTGTCTCCCAACCAAGAAAGAAAGTAAGAAAGAAAGAGAAAAAAAAAATTGAATTTTGAGCGGTGGTAGCTGCACCCATTTGTCAATTAGGTATTAAAAGCAAAACCTTAACGCTCTTTATAAAAAGTAAGAATTTTGAGAGGTAGCAGCCACCCAATTTGGGTATCAAAAGCAATGAAGAGTAATGTTACGTCACTTCGGTGGATAATTATCATCTCAATTTCAATTGATATAGATAATATTTATTTTATAATTAACATACAAAATTGGTGTATTTAACGGTATATATAAAGGTAAATTTTTTTTTTTTTGTTTGAATGTCCGAGCCTACGTAAATAAATAAATACATAGATACATATATATATAGTTCATCTAAGTGTGTACAAGTATTTATGTAAAATGAAAGCATACAAGTTTTAAATTTAATATCATATTAAGTTATAAGTCATAAATGTATGAAAAAGTTACACGTTTATAAATTAATATTCTTTTAAAAAAAACTTTCCCATGGAATACAAAATTTTTCTAGTTTGCTATATAGACAAGTAAAAAAAAAAAAAAAAAAAAAAAAACTATAAACTTCATCTATTATACAACGGTCTTTTATGGAATAAAATTCATCTATTATCATCTATAGTAAAATCTTTAGCAAATTCTTTCTCAATATAAAACTATAAACTATCAAATTAACGTTGCCAGCGTCCTAGTATAAAAAATATTATTTTTATAGCATTTTTATAGGAATTGTAAAAAACTTTGGAGTTGTCAAAGACCCTCAAAGAAACCATGTAGGTCCACCTTGTATATATGATTTCACAGTATTTAATTTTTAAAAAAAGATATGCTAACATTTACTTTATATAAACCATTAAATGCATCAACTTTAAATCATGATCATAAAATGAACAACATTCATTTTCATTTGAAATGAAAGAAAATCCTATTTTGAAGAGTTGCAATTTTTATTTTTTTTATTTTTTGCATTACTATTAATGAAATCCTATTAAAATGGTCTTACTTTCCTTTGAATATGACCTAGTTTCTAGTGTAAAGTTGGGGGTTAAGATTGCGGGCATGAGGGGGAGTGGATATTCCTCTAAATCATCTCTTATGAAAAAGCGAAAAATGCAAAATTAATCAATGTAGTTAGCCTAAATTATAAATCGCTCAATGTGGTATCAAAGTGAACTCAGAAGTCATTGTCGTATGCCAAAAAAATAATTTCTTCATGGAGTCAAATTCTAATTAAAATATTTGACAAATTTTGTTATGTTCAGCGTCTGCATCAATGAATGTTGAACAATTTGTCAATCTTATTAAAAAAATACTTAAATATATAAAATATAAAAATTAAAAATTCATTTAAAAAAATAAAATAAAGGGGTGACTGCCACCACCGGGGGAAGGGGGTGCCCTGCCGAGCCACCCTAAGGTGGTTGGGGGTGCCGCCGCCATCCCTGGCCCATGGGATGGTTGCGCGCCACCCCCAGCAACCCCTAGTGGTGGCCATGGAAGCGGGTGGCTACACGCCAACCCCATATCTGGGCCTAGGTTGGCCGCGCGCCACCCCCAGCCACCTCTAGGGTGGCACGCGCCACCCCAGCTTAATGGTCACCCACTGAAGGTGGCTCAGAGGCCGACCCCCTAAGCTCTAGAAGTGGCCCGCAAACCACCCTAGAGGTGGTCGGGGGTGGCACCGCAGCACCTCCATGGGCCGGGAATGGCGACAAGCCATCAACTTGCGATGGCTAGGGTGGTCCTCCCCCTGGTTGGTCTGAGGGATGGCATGAGCCACCCCTTGCGGTGGCGGGGGTGGCTGCAAACCACCCTGCGCCCCTAGTTGGTAGCCACCCCTGAGAACTGGGCTAAGAGTACGTCCGCACGGCCAGCCAACCTACAATGGCGCACCATAGGGGGTGCTCAAAGGCCACCCCTACTCTGGGGTGGGCTCGAGGTAAGTCGGAGGTGCACGTGGCCACCCATATGGGCTAGGGATTGGCGGCGAGCCACCCCCTGCGGTGGTTGGGGGTGGCTCGCAAACCACCCCCTCCCCTAAGTTGGCAGCCACCTTATCCTTCTTTTTTTTTAATTTTTTAATTTTATATATTTACATACTTAATATTTTTATATATTTTTAATAAAATTAACACGTGTCAACATTTCATTGGTGTTGACGTAGCATTTAATGAAATTTATCAAATATTTTAACGGAATTTGACTTCAGAGTCTATTTTTTTTTTTTTTTGTCATACTACAAGAACTTTTAAGTTCACTTTAATACCACATAGAGTGATTCGTAATTTACGCCAGCTACAATGACTAATTTTGTATTATTTCCTAAAATCCAGTTAATGGATGTCAATAGCCTATCTTCATTCATGCTAGCTGATTTCTCTCGTGTCACATGTTTGTGTGGGTCTCACTCCGAAGCCACATATTGCTTTTAAAAAAAAATGCTACACATTTTCATTTGATAATTATCTATTAACGTTGAATTTGAACGAGATAGTTGTCATTGCAAACTTCTTAAAGATAATAATCCTAAATTGACATTTTGTAAAATTTAAGGGTATGATTACAAAAATGATGAAAAATCAAAGGTGGTAAGTAAAGTTTTCTCTAAGACTTTTGTTTTTTTTTTCTTAGTCAAGTTACTCTTCCATTTCTCATCTATCACTTTTCAAATCCACCATTAGATCGGTAGGACCCACATATGAGTCTTACTTATTCAGTGGTAGATTAGAAAAAAAAAATATTTATAGAGATTGATCAGAGATGGGCAAGAGATGAAAAACTATCATTTCTCTAAAATTTAAGAGCTTAATTAGCCAATAAGAGCCAACCAAATAGTCTGAGCAAATTGGAGTCGTCCAACCACTAAAAAGTTTGTTATACGCTTATAATTTTTTATCTAGGTTCAAACTCAGTGATAAAAATATATTAACCTTACACTGCAATGTGAAGTAAAAAAACATAGTAATAATTCTTTTATAATTTGTTGACACGTGTCAATATGTGATTAGAACTACATCAGTCACTAAAAAAATATTTATGCTCAAAGATTACAAAAAGATCCCCCTCGAATGAGGTAAAATATTTGAAGACTATTTTAATTGAAATAGAGCATAAAGTATAGATATAAGGTTTGAACTTAAGATTTCATCTTTAATATTATTTCAAAAATTTAAACTAAAATAAAATGATAAATTTAATAATTTAATTAATACTTTAACATGTCATATTGAACAAGCTTGCTTATACTCTATAATTTATAAGCATTGCTAATCTCAAGTTTTTTTACTTTTATTTTTATTTTTGTAAATTCATCATTAATTCATAAAAAGGGGAAAGGTTACAGTGAAGGATCAAGAAGGCTAGGGTCTGCAACATTAAACCAAAATCAAAGAAACAACACCAATATCTCGAAACAAATCGACAAGAAATGGTTTTTTTTTTTTTTTTTTTACTCCAAATGAATAAAAAATGTTCCGGTCCTCTTTACCTAGGACAAAGCTAAGGATTGGGCCGTATAAAGCAGACTATGCACCAAAACAAAGGAGCGCAAGGGCATGACCCTCAAGAGAGCCTTCCACCCTGCGCAAAGCTCTGTATGGTAACAAAAACAACAACCCCCTCTCGAGGATTGAGGTGTAGGGGCACTACTAAAAACAGAACAAAAACTCTATAAAAAAAGATCTCCTTCATAGGATAAAGCATCAAAATCTAGGGAGACCAAAACCAAAAAACAACATCAAAGATAGAAAAATAGAAATAACAACAGAAATGCAAAAGCAAATCCCAACAACAGCAAGCCACAGTAGAAGGCAATGGGAGTCGGTAGTGGAAGACGGTAGGCTGTCCGGCACGTGCAGGCCACGCGCCGACACATGGAGGTCAGAATGTGGAGCGAGGGAACACCGCAAAGAGCGGAGTAAATAATGGTGGAGACGAGGAGGTGCATCAGAGAGCAGTTGGGGGTGTCTGGCATCACGTGCTAGTGAGTGGAGACCACGCGTTGACAAGTGGTGTAACGACCTACCCCACCTCAAAAACACAATATTGTCCGCGTTTGGCTCCCCCCTAGACTTCTCAGGAGGCCACCCATCCTGGTACTACTCTCGCATACGCACGCTCTACTGTGGAGTTCTAATAGGTTCATAATCATCACGACTTTAAAGCGTGTTGTATCAAGAAGAGTGCGAATATACATTAAGCATATCTACATCCCTATGCCCAAGCGATGTGGGACACCACAATCACCCCCTCTTGGGACCTAGCATTCTTACTAGCGACCCTCATGGGCTTGTGCATGCTCTCCTTATTTCAAGTTGGGCAATGGCTCTGATACCATATGTAACGACTTGCCCCATCTCAACAAACACAATATTGTCTGTTTTTTGCTCATCTGAACTGAACTTCCCAAGAAGTCTGCCATCCTGGTACTACTCTCGCATAAGCATGCTTAACTGCGGAGTTCTGATAAGTTTATGGCCATCAAGGCTTTAGAATGCATTGTGTCAAGAAAAATATGAATATACGTATAAGCATATTTACATCTCCATACCCAAGTGATGTGGGAAGCCACAAGTGGGGGCCTAATGGGGACAAGGAAAACAACGGCGTGCAGTGAAGAGGCCAATGGAGATGGTGGTAGGGCACGTGTGGTGGCCGGACAGGCTAGGATCAACATATCTAGATTTTTGATGGCCAAATCTGAGAATCAAAACCCGTATGAGAAGAGCTACTATCCATTAGAGCAGGGCGAAGGAGGAGCAGGGGGTGATTGTAAACAAGCGAAGAGTGGAAAGAAAACAAAAGAGCCCCACCAGATTTACCATCGAAGCTTTGCTTTGAGGGGAATCTACCAAAAACTATGAAAAGACAATGGAAAACTAAGAGGGAAAAGAAGAAGGGAGAAATAAAAGGAAAGGAGGGGAGGAGGATGGGAATCATCAAAGGTGCTCTCCCAAAGGAGGTAGAAGTCTCAGAGGAGACGAAGAAAACCTAGGTTTTCAAAGCCCCTCTCTCTTGTTTTAGAGAGAGAAAGTTGGCCATAATTTTTTTTTAGAGTCTTTTATTGTTTTTAAGTTTGTGCTTCACACTAGCATTTGCACTCAATGGCTTGCTCAATTAAGATCAGGCACTAGACTGCTAGCTTCCAAGATTGTCAATCTATCTCAAAGTCGACCACATGTTTGGGAGCTTGGATTTAGTGGTTGATGTACGGTCTTTATTTCGATGAACTTGCAAAATTCATTAAACGATCTATTTTATTTCCAAGCCCATGCATAATTAATATATATTTATCCCGATCATAATTAAAACAATTCCACTCTTTATGAATGGAGATCACTACTTCATATTTCTCCATCTCCCTTTCCATGGAATCAGGACTAGCTCGATAAATTTTGAGGCCTAAAACAACAAATTTAAGTAAAATATTTTTCTTTAAATAAATATTTATTTTAGTTTAATTATATTCATTTTTATTTAAATTACACTATAAATTGTTGTTCATATTGATTTATTTGTATGTCTTGAAAAGAAAAGCAGCAAAAGACATATTTAAAGTATATTGAAGTTTGACTTTATAGGTAATTAATGCTTTTTTTATCATTAATTAAAAAAATTGTTGTTTTTAGGAAGTTTTTATTTCTTAACGGGACCTTATGGTTATGTTTAGTACGCGGAATGACTATTCTTTGGAATAACCTTTATTAAGAATTGAAGAAATATAATGAATTAGCCTTAAAATAGTCATTCTCATGGACATGAGGGAATAACTATTCTTTAAATTGAGAGAATAATCATTCTTCTCAAGTTATTTCCTAATTTAAGAAATAGCTATTCTCTCAATTTAAAGAATAATTATCCCCCGTGGCTATATGAATAATTATTTTAAGTATCAAAGAATACGTATATTTTAACACCAAAACTATTTTATTTCACTTCTTGAATTCTCAATAAAGACTATTCCAAGAAATAATCGTTCTGCGTACCAAACATACCCTATATCTTTAGAAATCTTCATGGGCTTTAGACAATCACCTTAGCCTTTGAGCCACCCCTACCTCTTTTTTTTTAAAAAAAAAAAATTAAATAAGGAAAGGGTTACAAGGGAGAATCATTTTCACTCTTGATCCGAAAGGAAGAGAGAGTAGGAAATCCTAAAACCGAAAAAGGGATAGGCTCCTCAACAACAGTCCCAAAACAAAAGAAAATAGTGCAGAAATATAAACACAAAGTTGAAAATTGGTCAAACAAATGACATGGTCCTCTCAAATGATCGCATAAAGCGATTATAGAAGCAAAATGGACATAGATTAAGGCAAGACTATCTGAACTCCCACTAAGTAACTACAACAGCCACTGGAAGAAGACTAAAGCAATAAATGTACTGTTTAAGTCTGAATCAGGGACTGACAGAGAAAGAGACTAACACAAATATCAAATTAGAAGTCTTTACAACAAGACAAAGAGAAAGGGACCATCGGCGGGGATGGAGCCACCCCAACCTGGAAATCAAACTTATATATATTAGTGAAGTACTTGAATCGTAAAACAATTTATATAGGAGTGGGATCCCTAATTATTATGATCTTATCACATAAAACAAGCTATCTTAATATATAAAGCAAGTTTGTGTCATTATAAAAGTTGGAAATTAGCTTCTAAAACTAAGAGCCTATTCTTTATTCGATCTTCATCATGTAGACTTTTCCGCGTTCATCTTTGCCTTCCAAAGCTTATCTCAATTTTGTTGGTTGCCCTTAATTACGTGGTTGCCAGCCGCTTGGATCAGGAAGAGACAATTTTTTGGGATAACTTTTGTAGTACTTATGTGATCATATCTATATATACATACAACGCACATGCAATAACCAAGTTTATAGCTGACCCTCCAATGGCAAGCAAAAGCTCTAGTCTTTCATGGCTTCTCCTCGTCAGCCTCGCCTTCACTCTGCTTGTTGGTCACTCAACTTCTCAGAATGACCGAAAGGTATATATATATATATTCATCGGCTAATATCTGCAAAGTTGGCCTTCTTGTTTTTCATGCGGAACAATTTATTAACAGACATATTTTTCTACCTATGATATTGTACATTTATGCACGCAGGCTTATATTGTGTATATGGGCAACAGGCAGTTGGACGAGGTTTCCACATCATCCCTTCACACAAGCATGCTACAAGAAGTCATTGGCAGGTTATAAAGCGTGCAGTAGCAGCTAGTACAATGGAACATTAACATATTCATTTTCTAAATCATCTCCCAACCATTTTTTTTTTTTGGCAAATTCACCATTAGATTGGTGAGACTTATATATATAGGATTCACCCATCCACTATCGGGGTTTTTTTTTTAAAAAAAAAAATAAATTAAATCAAGGGTAGATAAAGCATACCACCTCAACAAAGGTGTACGCAAGATAGGCAAATGCCAAGAATCATTTCTCTTTCTTTTTAGAATAATGTTAGAAATTATATTTTTATCTCACAATGCTGACGTGACAGTTCCAACTTATAACCCAAGGATTATTCTTATTAAAAAAAAAAATTCATAAATTGATTGAGACTGCTACATCGACGTTGTACGATAGTGTGATAAAAATGTGATTTATATCATTTTTCTTCTTCTTATAACTCGATTCCATAATTATTTCTGATAATTTCTTGTCAGATTCCTTTCAAAATTACAGTAAGGAACTATATTTACAAAAATATAGAAAAGATTAGGTCGTTTATATTAGTAGCTAGATATTCCTTTCATTTAAAAAGTACTAATTTCCTCTCATTTTTAGAAAGAAATCTGTAGGACATGCGGCCAAAAAGACATCTAAATTTTTTGCTACCATAATCACCACTCAGCCAATCCAACCTAACGTACGTAGTAACTCCGTCTAATACACAAATAGTTGAAAATTTAAGAAGTGAAGATCATATTAACAAAACGGTAGGTAAGAATCCACCTGGCCTCACCCACTTGTAGCAAACAGATATCACAAGCAATGTTGTAATTATAATCTCGAAGTTTAAAAATTTACAATATTAGTATCCTATATTTTAGCCATTATTATTTCACCTTTTTTTTTTTTTTGGTTAAAATGCTCACTTTTTATTTTAAAAAAGGAAAAAAAAAAGGCGAAAATTCAACAAAAAAAGAAAGAAAGCCATGGACTCACCCATGGCTCGACTGCGGTTCTAGACTAACCTACAGCGAATTTTTCACCTTTTTTTTTTTTAAAAAAAATAAATAAATAAATAAATAATAATAATAATAATAGGGAATATTTTGAAAATTTTTAACAAAAAAATTGAGTGAATTAAAAGAGGTTGTAACATGGGATACTGCCATATCTCAAATTTGTAAACTTCAAAGATTATTAAAAAATTTTAAACTTCGAAATTTTTAAAAATGTATATGCCTGCATTTTGGCAGTACTGGACCAGAATCTCTAATCCATAGCTACGCGAGGAGTTTCAGTGGATTTGCAGCGGAGCTAACCAAGCAAGAAGTTCAGAAAATAGCAGGTCAGTGAACCGATCTCTCTCCCCATGTTTTTCTATATCTATAACAAAAGTTGTAAGTTGTAACATTAATGAATGCAGGAATGGATGGTGTAGTGTCTGTGTTCCCTAGCAAACAGAAAAAGCTTCATACAACAAGGTCATGGGACTTCATTGGCTTTCCGCAGCAAGTTCTTCGAAGACCTTTTGAAAGCGACATCATTATAGGAGTGCTTGACTCAGGAATTTGGCCGGAGTCAGATAGCTTCAGTGACGAAGGATTTGGTCCACCACCTACCAAATGGAGGGGCACCTGCCAAGCCTCTACCAATTTCACTTGCAACAAGTATATACATCTTTACAACCCAATCATTGTAGGAGTGTTTTGCCTAGCTATCTGCACGACTACACAGTTGCAAAGACACACACGCATGCACATAGAGTCAAAAAGCAAAACTAATTAACTAATGTGGCTGCACTTATACAGTAAAATCATTGGAGCGCGATATTACCGTCAGAGTAAATTTTTTGGCAAAAATGATGTCCAATCTCCTAGAGATTCAGAGGGCCATGGGACACACACTGCATCAACAGCAGCTGGGAACCTAGTTAGCGGGACAAGCCTACTTGGCTATGGCTTGGGAACAGCACGAGGAGGAGTTCCATCAGCACGTATTGCTGTCTACAAAATATGTTGGTCCGATGGCTGTTTTGATGCTGACATTCTTGCTGCATTTGACGATGCCATTGCTGATGGCGTTGACATAATATCTCTTTCCGTCGGTTTCAACTCTCCTCGGAACTATTTTGACGATTCAATTGCTATTGGTTCCTTTCATGCTATGAGAAACGGCATATTGACATCAAATTCTGCTGGTAACGAAGGTCCAGGTCTAGCAACCATCACAAACTTTTCGCCATGGTCTCTCTCAGTGGCTGCAAGCACTATAGATCGAAAGTTCTTCACTGAGGTCCAATTGGGTAACAACAATATCTATGAGGTAATTAAAAAGTCCTGCCCCAGCTGTGTTATGTCAGCGGCTATGAATAACTATATTTTCAGTTGCTGCTACTATCTTCTTCATTTTACTCCAATTTATTAGAACCTAAATTCTAATTTGGAGAATTCCTTTACTCCACGTGTAGGGAATTTCAATTAATACTTTTGACCTCAAGAATGAAATGTATCCAATAATTTATGGTGGAGATGCACCAAACACTAGAAGAGGTTTCAGTAGGTCCAATTCCAGGTAACTACAAAATGAAATGTATCCAATAATTAATTCCTTGTGTTTCAGAATAGCAGTACCAATTGTAAACACATTCCAACATGATAGTTAAAGTGGAACTTATTGTTACAATGCAGGCTTTGCTACCCGCCAGATTCGCTGGACCAAAATTTGGTGAAAGGTAAAATTGTACTTTGCGATATCCTGGTTGATGGGCTAGGGCCATTAATAGCCGGTGCAGTGGGTACTGTGATGCAAGGCCCAGACGATGCAGGAGCTTCAAGTTCTTATCCCTTGCCTGCCTCTTACATCGACTCGCAGGATGGTAGCAACGTGTATTCATACATAAAATCGGCAAGGTATTAATCTAAAATATCTTTAAAATGATCAAGAAGCTCACAAAACATACTAATCCTAATGAACACACAATTTACAGAAGCCCAACTGCAACTATTCTTAAAAGTGAGGAGGGTAACGATACATTTGCCCCGTACATAGTCTCCTTCTCATCAAGGGGTCCAAGCCCAGCTACTTTCAACATTCTCAAGGTAATCTAGTAATTATCTTATTTACATTTAGGCTCTTGTATTGCTTATCTCATTAAAACCTTTTTTATGTTGTTATAGCCAGATTTAGCTGCTCCTGGCGTTAACATCCTAGCCGCATGGTCTCCAATTTCCCCAATTTCAGGAGTTACAGGTGATAATAGAGTGCTGTCCTACAATATAATCTCAGGGACATCAATGGCTTGCCCACATGCCACAGGGGCAGCTGCCTACATCAAATCCTTTTACCCCACATGGACACCTGCCGCTATCAAGTCGGCTCTTATGACTACCCGGTTAATATATATATATATATATATATATNGGAGGGTAACGATACATTTGCCCCGTACATAGTCTCCTTCTCATCAAGGGGTCCAAGCCCAGCTACTTTCAACATTCTCAAGGTAATCTAGTAATTATCTTATTTACATTTAGGCTCTTGTATTGCTTATCTCATTAAAACCTTTTTTATGTTGCTATAGCCAGATTTAGCTGCTCCTGGCGTTAATATCCTAGCCGCATGGTCTCCAATTTCCCCAATTTCAGGAGTTACAGGTGATAATAGAGTGCTGTCCTACAATATAATCTCAGGGACATCAATGGCTTGCCCACATGCCACAGGGGCAGCTGCCTACATCAAATCTTTTTACCCCACATGGACACCTGCCGCTATCAAGTCGGCTCTTATGACTACCGGTAATATATATATATATATATATAGTCCCGGCCCGTCTTAATAATAAAATTCATATATGTAGATCTTAACCATAATTGACTAATTCCCATTTGGTATATTACTTGCAGCTGTCCCAATGAGTGTTGTAAAGAACCCTGAGGCTGAATTTGCATATGGTGCAGGCAATATAAATCCTCTTAAGGCTCCGTATCCTGGTTTAATATATGATATTGAGGCAATTGACTACATACAATATTTATGTAGCGAAGGATATAGTACCGAGTTATTACGAAAAGTTACCCTGGACAATCTAACCGGATGTTTTGAAGCCACTAATGGAAGAGTTTTCGATCTCAACTATCCTTCTTTTTCTCTATCCACGTCGCGCTCGAATTATATCAGTCATGCTTTTCATCGAACCGTCACCAATGTCGGTATCACCTAACTCAACTTATAAAGCTATTGTGACCACCCAAGATGGACTTAGAATCAAAGTGGAGCCTATCGCTCTATCATTCACATATCTGGGAGAAAAGCTACCATTTACGCTCAAGATTGAAGGAACAATAGATAAATTCATAGTCTCTGGTTCGTTAGTGTGGAAAAAAAATAAAACAACACATATCAGGGTGGGTCTAAGGTAAAATTAAGCCCAAATTTTTACGATTCCCACGGCTCTTAATCCATTTCCCCAATGCTTATTGAAGATGGATACAATGGCGCTAAGCGTGAGGAGCGCTCTCTCTCCATTTTGTTTGTGGTCTGCTTTCCTACTGTTCTATGATTTCAATTGCATCTCTTCTAATACAAGGTTGAATGGGGGTGAATATATAATTTATTACGTTTGCTATATTTCTAAAAATAATTTTGGAAATTGCAAGAGATAGCTTTTGATGAGAATTATTAGCAATGTTGTAAAGCGATATAATAAAATAGAAATGTGGTGTTGTGTGCCGTGCCAATTTCAAGAGGTTGTTTAATGTTAGAAAGGACCGGAAATAATGTTTGGGCTGTGATTAACTGTTGAGCACTTTGCAACTGCATGATAACGTGACATTAGTATCCATGTTTATGTGCTGTTGCATAAAGTGAGGGAGTGATACTGAAAAATAGATTTTTATGTTTGTTATATTTATGAGGAGCCTTAGTGTGCATCCATTTTCTAAATGCAGTATATGTGAATAGCCCACATTTCTCTTATTTTATTAAAATGCTCTAATTCATTATCTCGTCTGCACAATGTCTTTTTGTTAGATCTTTGTGGGAGTTGATATTAATTTAACATGTGTATTTTACTGAATGGGAAATATATTCATGATATCATATCACACATTGACAAAGGACAGAAACCAGGAATGGATAGAGGTTGAAGATGATAGAAATTCTGAAATGCTTGTATTAAGATAAGAGCAGCTTCGAGTGGCTCGATCAATCTCCATTGCAATGATTCAAATTTGATATTCTTTTTCATAATGTTCACCACTGCAGCCCTTCGCCCATATACCCCAATTATGTTGGAATGTTTTCTAATAGAATTTGACAACTGGCGATTCCCTCAAAACGCATACAAAAGGAACAAAACACTGGCTTTAACAAAGATACCAAACACCAGCGTTTTAACATAAAAACACATAACATAGAAAATACAAAACGCATAAACTTAAGACATAAAACGCAAATTGATAGATGACAGCCACATGTTCTCGATTCTTCCACAAGAGAGTCAGAACTTGACTTGGATTCCGTGCATCTTTGTTTGACTAAGTTACCCCTTCAGAGATTCAAGCTTCAGTCTTCCTTCTTCACAGCCTCAACAAGGCATTCCCATACACACCCATAACATTCGTTTAATTTCCTTCTACCTTATTGTTCTGTCTGTGTTTATATGTGTATTATATATGTATGTATGTAAATAGAATAATG
>FXXK01000880.1:204623-227560 GCA_900184695.1 Betula pendula
CTATTTTGCACTTTTAAATGGACAGAAATTAGCTATAAAATTGTTTGTATTTAATTCATATAAATATGTCTAATAAAATGATATGTATTCTTATATAAGAAGTATATATTTTTTTATTAATGATATTAAAAATATATATGAGAAGTCCATATTATTAAAAAAATATGTATTTCTCACATGTTAAGAAATACATGTAATATATGACATGGAAGCCAACTAACAAAAGATTACAAAAATCTGCAAAAAAACATATCAAAACCATTATGAGCTCAACCAAAAAATTAATGACCAAATAATTTACAAGGAAAATATGGGAGGGCAGTAGATGCGTGAGAGGTGGAGAAGAAAGCAGGAGACAGACGTGAGACCAATAGATGCGTGAGAGATGAAGAAATCAGGAGAGAGAAAGTAATAAAGCAGAAGAAATCAAGAAAGAGAAAGAATTTGGCTAAAAATCCATTCAAGCTTCAGATTTTTTCTTATTAAAAATATAATGCCAAGTCAGCTTAGAAGATAGGAAGGACCACAGTAGATGCCCAAACATTTTTTTTAAAAAAGAAAATTAAAGGCCAAAAGATGGCCACGTCATTCATCATGCACTATGTTAACACAATACATCTAATGTTAACGGCTTAAACGGCAATGGAACCATCCAAAACTCGTTACCAGAAATCTGAACACTTCGCCTTCGATTCTTTTCCTCCGGTAAAAATCTATTCTCTCCCGCATCTCCGTCAGACTTATTCCTTTGAGAGGACATCTTGCTGGGTTTGCTGAATGTTTTGTCACTCTTGTTAGGTGCTTGTTAGAATGCCCAAGTGACCAAGAGAGGGAGAAGGCCGGCCTCCAAACAATGAGATGAAATAGATCTGTTATTGTTTCGGATATTGTGGATAATAGGTGTTTGTTCAAATGCCCAAGTGACGAAGATCATGCATGATGCACTCCACAATGAAGTTTTTTGGGTGTGTGCCAAGGCAGAGTAGAGCTTGGGTTTTGGAAGATCTATGTATAATACGTTTATATCATTAAAAAGGAAATGATGATACATGAAACCTCGTGTGAATTAATAAGCTTTACGTTGTGAGTTTTTCTTTTCTCTCTAAAATCATATACATGTTAAATGTGGATCTTGTTCATAAGAATTTCAAGGAAAAATACTAATGAAAGATAAAGGCAATATCTATGCATAATACGTTTAGATGTTGTAACTTAGACGCGAGGTAATTGAATGTAGGATTGAAAGTACTCTTTCAATTTAGTTTACATAGCACTAAGATTATATTTGGTACTCGAAATGATTATTCTTTAAAATATTCTCATGAGGTCCCAAATTATCTTCTCAATACGCTGTCATAACTACAAAGTATCGTGTTAAATAGGCTTAGCTGCAATAAAACCATGACACACCGGTGTTAGAATATAAATTAATGATATCATTTTTTCTTATGGGTCTAAACTTTTAACATAAGTAGTGATTTAATATGATATCGGAACAAAGGTCATAAGTTCAAACTTGTCTCTGTCATTCACATCTCATTTTAATTAAATATTTCATGTGTTGAACTTCACAAATTAAGGAAGAATTTGAGCTCACACGTAAGAAGGAATGTTAGAATATAAACTAAATAATTAAATTAACAATATCTTATCAACTTAAACTTTTTTTAGCATAAACTTTTGAGATAAGTAGTGATTTAACATAATATCATACCAAAGACCTTGAGTTTAAACCATGATTCGGTCAGTAATGTCGGTCAGCGTAATTGGGCGCGAGAGCCAAATGAATCGAAAGATTCATGTTTGGTTCAGGAAGGGATCGTGGAAGTTTTGAAATAAATGAAAAGATAATCTCCGCATGCCGTTCAGTTAGGCGGTATCGGTCGGTTATCGAACGGCATGCGGATGTTTTGCGCAGCCATACCTGCATCTAGGGATTTCTATTATTATTAACCTCCAAAATATCGTTGACTTCATAATTGGACCAGTCTTGTTTCCGAAACTTTATCAAGTCTTCCACAACAAAAATGTAATGCAACTGCAACCATATATTATTCCATGGCCTCAGCAAAATAAACAGGTGGAGAGATTTCTTGCCCGTTGGGTGGTTATCCAAGACTAAAACGGGTCAAGTCGTTAGAATTCTAGCCACCAATCACGGGAAACATATTTGACATAAACCTTGGACCCCAACGGTAAACATCAAACGAGGAGAAAAGAGCCCACGGTTACAAAAGAAGACAAAGAATGATGCTAGCAGTGTAATTTAAGAATTTGGCCTTACGGTCTTTTTTAATTCGGAATTGGCCAGCTGAGATTAAGGACAATAATAATCCTTTATATACTGTCTGTTTTGAGAATTTACTTACATTACAAAAACAATGCATGTGGCTACGTTTTGTGGTGGTGGTGCTAAGTTAAGTGGTTTACATGTGGGATGAAGATGAGAGAGAGAGGAGAGTGAGTGTTTGATGCACAGGGTTTTTTTTTTTTTCCTTCAACTTTTTCTAATCATATTGAATTTGTTAATAATAAAAATGACGTGAAATACAAAATTATAAATTGATGAGGCAGTATCTTTGTACGATGCCAATACTAGTCTTCTTTTTTTTTTTTCTAATTTGTAGAAGTATTGTACTAATATAGGTCACCGAAGTACCTCTTTAACATTTTTTTCATTTAAATCGGTCTTTTTTTTTTTTTTTTTTTTTTTTTTTGAAAAAAATACAAAATCGGTCAGAGTAGTTTCAACCACTTTTTAATTAGCTCCATTTGTAGATAAAAAAAATTGACTGGAACTCCATGTAATAAGCAAAAATTATAAATAAGTCCATGCACCCAACTTTTGATGGAAATTGTTAGGATGCTACACCAGCAAGTGTTGCTTACAACAAAAAAAATTTAAAAATAAAAACAAAAACAAAAAGTATTGTGAGTGCACTTGTGAGGTGGTAAAGTATAAAGAGAAATAGTAGTTAATATACATTGATGGACCCAAGCTCATTAGCTTAAACTTTTGGAAAAGAGTAATGTCTAATATGTATATTAATGTACTATTATTTGACTCTCTTGGTGTTTCTCCCTCTAAATAATTGGTATCAGAGCACATAATTAGCCTTCTGCTGCGGTTGAGACGAGTGTTTTAGTTTGAGTGTTTGGTTTGACTCCGGTAAAAAAGTTTGTTATCGCTCTTAGAGTACTCATGATACTCTTAGTTTGTAAGGACTCATACACAAGGGAGAGTTGGGTCAATGTAGGAGAGATTCACAAGTGAAAAGGAGATTTGTTGGAGTTGTAAAGTATAAAGAAAAATAATAATTAATATACCTTGGTGGATTCCAGCCCATTAACTTTTAAGGTTTTGGGCTAAAAGTGGTATCAGAATACGAATATTAATGTTATTGTTTCAGATATTGTGAATAATAGATGTTTGTTCAAATGACCGATCGAGTTACCAAGAATGCACTCCACAATGAAAGTTTTGGGGTGTGTGCGAAGGTAGAGTAGAGCTTGGGTTTTGGAAGACCAATGTATAATATGTTACGTGGATGGTTTGACAAACACGTAACGGGATAATTATTAGGTTTTGAGAGAACTTAGACCCTAAATTCTAAGGGAACTTAGACCTTTTAGATTCTTAAGAAATCTAGACATTTTCAAACACAAGGTTTGAGATTAATTTTGCTTCATTTTATTAATCATTCAGAACTATAAATAAGATAAATACAATGACATAGACTTTGAGGTGAACTCATACCCGTACAAAAAGATAAACTCTTATCATCTACTAAAAGATAAACTTCTATCATGACTTAATAAACTTCTAACTCTATTATGAAATAAACTATAATCTTATACTCCCAATAAAAACATATTGTTACTACATACTTAAACTCTTAATTAAAATAAATAAGTGTTGACATGCCAAAATTTATTATCATAACATTCATTCCCCCTTCAAAAGACCTTGTCCTCAAGGTCCGAGTTCTATGGTTGAAATGTAGTTGATGACGTGGATATGAAGTACGTTCTTCTTTATCTATGTAATAGCCCTAAAACATTTTTCTTTTCTTTTTCTCTTTCTGAACCAAGCAACAACGAAACCTATTTTTCTTCTCATTTGAGTAAGTCATGATTTGGTGTAAGACGATGAAGACGACGACACTGGTGAATTGGGTGGAGGCATGGTTGAGATGAGGCGATGATGGACTACAGTGGGACTGGGGGTAGTGCCTTTGTCTAATCCATTGGCGGTGTAGACTGATGGAGACGATGACAGCGATGTGGCATGTTGCCTTGCTGCTGACATTGATTGTTGGGAGTCGGCAAAACTAGGAGGTGTTGAGATCTCTGATGGCTGGCCAAGTCCGTAATGCCGTTGAAATCAAGAGGTGGTTGAGCTTTAGTATCTTTTGGTTTTTGAGTGGCAGTGAGATTGGATTGTGGGAATGAGGTTGACACTGTTTGGGAATGCTGTGAATATGGGACTCTATATTTTTTTTCATACAACATTTCTATTTCTTTCTCCATTCGCTCCATTTGTTCTATGATTAGAGCTTGTTGTTGCTCCCAACGCATCATCAAAAACTCCCAAAAATTAGTTTGGGAGTCGGTCATGACTTTGGTGAGTGTGAGCAACTTGGTTTTGATATCAAAATGTTAAGTGAATGGTTTGACAAACACAGAATGGGATAATTGTTAGGTTTTGAGAGAATTTAGACCTTAAATTCTAAGGAAACCTAGACCTTAAATTCTAAAAAAACCCAGACCTTTTAGATTCTTATAGAATCTAAACCTTTTCAAACACAAAGTTTGGAATTAATTCTACTTCTTTTTATTAATTACTCACAACTATAAATAATAGAAATACAATGATATAGACTTTGAAGTAAACTACTACCCGTACTAAAAGATAAACTCTTATCATGCCCTACTAAAAGATAAACTTCTATCATGACTTAATAAACTTCTTACTCTATTATGAGATAAACTATAAACTCATACTCCTAATAAAAACTTATTGCTACTACATACTCAAACTTCTAATTGAAATAGATAAGTGTTGACATGCAAAAACTTATTATCATAACATAATACTGTTAAATTAGGGAAAAAAAAAAGTATAATACTGTCATATCATTAAAATTGAAATGAAGTAATATTTAGTGCTTTGTAAACTAAATCGAAAGACCTTCAATCGTGCATTCAATTACCCTCCAAGTAGCCTAGAAAAAGAAAATCGTTAGTATTTCCCCATAAATTCTTATGATCAAGATCCATTTTACAGGTATATGATCCATAAATTCTCACAACGTACAGCTTATTCGATCACACGAGGTTTTGCAATATGCTGGAGCTAGCGAAATCCATCCAACAAATCTAGGGATTTCTATTATTAACCTCCAAATATCGTTAACAATTCATTGGACAGTCTTGTTTCCCAAACTTCATCGTAGGCCGTAACCTTGTTGTCTTCCACAACAAAAACGTAATGCAACTCCAACCATAAATATGTCAATGGCTCCCGCATAAGTAACCAGATTGAGTAGCAGAAGACCGTCGTCAGCTGATAATGATTCCAATTCCATTGCAATCATTAGTTGATTGAATGAATGAAAATTCCTCCAACAAACCAATCATTGGGATGTTAACATGCATAAGGTTGAGTAGCAGAAGACCGTCTATCAGAGTCCATCGATTTGTCCATTGACGAATGCCGTTCATTTTGATTACAAACCAAGATAAATGCCACATGCCATACACCAGCTTGCAATAAATTTCAACATTTACAGGTTACAGCTAAGGTTGCATTGGACTGGGCATCGAATTCAGGGCCGGACGATACAAAGCCTGGGTTTTTGTTTCGGCTGGATTTGCATAAGCCCAATCCTGAACTGGACTTGGATTTAGTTTGCAAACCAAAATTTTGTTTTATAACTTCGTAGACTAAATTTTGGCAAAGTTCTAAGTTGTCACAACAAGATGTCTGATTCCTAATAATTTACGTTTGAAAATTCTAAAGCGAAATTCGTGAAATCTACTTTATACCCAAAGTGAAATTATCACTTTACCTCTCATTTAAGCCTAACCGACTGGAAATGGAGAGAATCATTTTTCTATCAATAGCCCATCATCATTAATGCGGCTTTCTCCGTTGTTGCATGTTTGTGTGGTCTTGAATTTGCTGATAAATTTTCTGATGAAATCAAAGATAAAATTCAGCTTCAAAGATTCTTAGGTAGCCTAAATTATGTGTATGAGTTTTATGCAAATTTAAGACGAAATATATGTAAACCTTTGAATAAGAGACTACAAAAAGATTTCCCTCAAAGGATGTAAAATATTTGGAGACTATTTTAATTGAAATAGGGAATAAAGTACAAAAATAAGGTTTGAATTAAGACTTTGACTTTAATATTATTTCAAAATTTTAAACTAAAAAAAGTTGTAACTTTAATCTTTAATTATATTTTAACATGTAAGGTTCAACAACCTCGCTTATATTCTGATTATTTATATGCATTGCTAATCTCAAGTTTTTTTGTTTTTAAGTATGTGCTTCAATTCACACCGGCATTTGCACTCAATGGCTTGCTCAATTAAGATCAGGTTCTAGCTTGCAAGATTATCAATCCATCTCAAAGTCGACCACATGTTCGGGAGCTTGGATTTAGTGGTTGATGTATGGTCTTTATTTCCAATAAACTTCTTGCACAATTCATTACGATCTATTTTATCTCCAAGACCATGCATAATTAATACATAATTATCTTGATCATAATTAAAACAATTCCTCACTTTATGAATTGGAGATCACTACTTCATATCTCTCCATCTCCCTTTATGTGGAATCAGGACTTGCTCGATAAATTTTAAGGCCTAAAACAAAAAAATTAAGTAAAATATTTTTCTTTAAATAAATATTTATTTTAGTTTAATAATATTTATTTTTATTTAAATTACACTATAAATTGTTGTTCATATTTATTTATTTGTATCAAAGCCCATGGTTAGCATTCCGCCACTGTTGATACAAGTGTTTTGGTTTGAGTATTTGATTTGACTATAGTAAAAAAGTTTGTTATTACTCTTAAAGTACGCGTGACACTCTTAGTTTGTAAAGACTCATACACGAGATAAATTGGGTCAATGTGGGAGAGATTTACAAGTGAAAATAAGATTTGTTGTAGTAGTAAAATATAAAGAAAAATAGTAATTAATATATCTTGGCAAATTCAAGCCCATTAACTTTTAAGGTTTTGGGCTAAAAGTGGTGTTATAATATGCATATTAATGTTATTGTTTCGGATATTGTGTATAACATTGAGATGAAAAATTAATGTGTTTGTTCAAATGACCGATCGAGTTACCAAGAATGAACTTTACAATGAAATTCAAGATGTCTGATTCATAATTAACAACTTTTTTTTTTTTAATTGAATAAGAAAAAAGGGTTATAAGAAAGACCTTTTTTACTTTTAAAAAGAAAAAATAAGGATCCTAAAATTGACATACGTTTAAAAGTTCTAATGGTTGTCACAACAAGATGTCTGATTCATAATAACATACGCTTGGAAGTTCTAAGTTGTCACAACAGGATGTCGGATTCATAGTAACTTCCCTTTGAAAGTTCTTTCATGTTTCTGGCGTAAGCTTGGGGTACAAGATTGTGGGCCCGAGGGGGAGTGGAATGGATACTCCTCCGGTGCTTCTCTTAATGTGAAAACATCCAATCGATGCCGCTTTCTCCGGTATTGCATGTTCGTTTGATCTCATTCCTCATCCTTTTGTATTCTTTTTCTGTCAATGAAGCCTTGGTTTGCGTAGACAAAAAACAAAAAATTATGACTTTAGAAGTGATAGACCTACAATAAATTTATACTTTGTTGACACATGTTATCATATAATTGAATTGACGTCAATCATTTAAAAAAAATTAACATTTTTTAATTTACATACTCAAAAAATTATAAAAGAATTATAAACAAGTTGTACGTCTAAACATTTTTCGATAAACATTTATTAGAAAAAACAAGGACACTATATATATATTTCCCAATTTGTTATTTCTTCTGATAAATCCTATGAATGGAATATAGATGGTTTATCTGAGCAAAAATTGTTCAACAAACTTTTTCACATGTCTATGGTAGCCAACAGTTACTATACCAATCACGTGTTGAGTTAAATGGAAGTTCTTGATCTACTGGTCACAGGATTTACAGGAACTCTCCTCCAATGGTGAGAAAAACATCTTTTCCAACCACAAAAGGATGCCATCAGGAACTCAATCAAAAGAGATCCTGAAGGTCTTTCACTCTTCAACCAAGCAGTTGGAGTGGCTTATTCTGACTGTATCAAGAAGCCTTTGGATAATTTAATAATTAAATGTTTTGATACTAAAGTAAAAACTTCTCCTTTTAAAGCCGAAACTTCATATCAAGGAACAAGAGAAATTGTTGAACAAAACAATTTTACCAACCAATACCTAGACAGTACACACAATAGGTAAACAATTGGATAAAATTGAAGACAAACTTGATCACAAACCTCTTAAGCAAGAGAAACCTCTAATTACACCTGAAATAAAGCTTGAAAATGATTTAAAGGTTAATTCGAGTAAACCAGTTGAGAGAATTGAGCAAATGTTTAAAGAACTCGCCACAACATCCAACCAAATCAAAACTTTGTCATTTTCCCAAACGTCAACAGAAATCTTATCGGAATCTGATGGTAATACGGAAATTGAAAAAATTGAAGAAGCCTTTTCCAATCTAGAACTGAATAAGATTCACAAACCAAAGGCCAACATATATATATATATATAAAGAAAAGTTGTCTTCTTTTTTTTTTTTTTTTTTTTGTAAGTAAGGAAAGCTGTCTTAGTAATAGAAGTCTGTGTCATTATTAAAGTGCATTTGGAAATCAGCTTTTAAAACCAATTTTCGAACCTTGATTTGGACTTCGTCTTCATGTAGAATTTTCCAATCTCATCACCTTCTTCGAAACTTTTCTCAATAATTTTTTTTTTGTTTTTTTCTAATTCAAAAAGAGAAAGCGGGCTACAAGCCTAACTTCTCTCAATTTGGTTGACCATAGGTCATCCTTCGAAGTCATAATTTATGTGGAATTTGATTATGTGAGAACATGATCTTGAGCACGAAATGGAGAAGGGTAAAAGTGTTTTATATTACAATTTTAAATTAAATTGTAAAAAATATATAATTTTAAAGTGTATTTTTAAAAAATTGTAGTTTGGAAACATAAAAGTTCATTTTTTTCAAATCACAGGCAATATGGTAATTTTTTTTTTTAAAAAAAAAAGATACTATTTTAAATGTTAAACTACAATTTTAAAAATTAAGCTATATTTTTAAAAAATATGTTTTCAAATAACTCGTTTAAAAATCTCTATTTTAAATCACAATTTTTAAAATTATAAACTCAAACATACCTTAGTGCGTTTCATGTAAGAACTTTTTTTCTTTGATATTTTATATTGGTTTTCGTTTTAACTTTACGTAAATGTAAGAACCTTTTTCTAAAGAACCTTTTTCTAAAGGCTTTTTGAAGTTTGGTCTTTCGACGTTAAAAACTTAAAATGGACGGAAAAGTGGACATATGCGCTACCTTACCAACCACTTTTTTATCTTTCTTAAAACGCACCTTTTTTTTTCTTAAAAATCAAAATAATAAACTAAATTTAAAAAATAAATAAAACTAAAATAAACAAAACAAAAAAATTGAAAAGTTGGCCAAACCACTTTAAATAAAAAAGGGGTAGCCAAACAACTCCTACAATTTTCATATCTTTTTTCAGTCTTTTAGTATGTTTAATTTGTTTTTATTTTTTAATAATTATAATGAGAGTTTGACGTAATCAAATGTCATTTTTTTAAAACTTTGGCATAGTAAATAAGAAAGTGGTGCTAGTTTGGGGGTATATCATAGTGACATGATCGCATAACATCACCGGAACTAGCTTTGGAATTTGTGGGGGTAAAACTAAAAAATAAAAATAAAAATTTGAGAAAACATGGTGGTTGTATCCCCAAGCCACCATGTACTTAATAAGATCATATAATTTTTTTTCAATAAAAGATTACCCTCAAGTTCTGTGTTATTATCAAAATTGTAAAATAGCTTTTAAAGCTTGCAGCTACCAGGCAATGACTTGGTCTTCACGTATCTTCTCGCTTTAATCAGTTTTTTAGAGCACTAGCAGCAGCTTCTCTTAAACTCCATTATTTTTTTATAGTGTAGAAAAAATTATTAAAAAAACATAAAAAAGTCTCTGTAGCAGTTTTTCTAAGTGTTCCCTAAACTATAGAAATATCAAGAAAATCACTTTTTATTCCCTAGAACCCCTAGATGAAGGGAACCAAAAGTAATTCTCTTAACATTATTTTAATATAAAAGGCTTTCTGTTTTCTCTAACATTTATTTTAAATAATTTTTAATTGGCTCTCTTTCCTCTTTATTTCCCTAACATTTAATTTTAATAATATTTAAATAATATAAGAAAATGATAAAAGAAGCTACAGTACAGCTTATTTAAATAGGGAAGTAAAAACTAATTTGGTTCTTTTCATTGAGAAAAAATTTAAAGAAAACTGCTACTAGTGCTCTTAAAAAACTCATCTCATTTGGTTGACCTCAAGTCGTTTAATTAGTTGGAGTGTGGAATTTTATATGGGGAAACGGGCTACTAGGGATAACTTCTCTCAATTTGGTTGACCATAGGTCATCCTTCGAAGTCATAATTTATGTGGAATTTGATTATGTGAGAACATGATCTTGAGCACGAAATGTAGAAGGGTAAAAATGTTTTATATTGCGATTTTAAATCAAATCGTAAAAAAATTGTATAATTTTGAAGTGCGTTTTTAAAAAATTGTGATTTGAAAATGTAAAAACTCTATTTTTTAAAAAAATACAAGCAATATGGTAATTTTTTTTTTAAAAAAAAAAACACTATTTTAAATGTTAAACTGTAATTTTAAAAATCAAGTTATATTTTTAAAAAACCTATTTTCAAAGAGTTCGTTTTAAAATCTCTATTTTAAATCACAATTTTTAAAATTATAAACTCTAACAGATCTTAATGTGTTTCATTTAAGAACTTTTTTTCTTTCATATTTTATATTGGTTTTTTTTTATTCAAATAGTTTATATTGGTTTTTGTTTTTGACAACTTTATGTAAATGTAAGAACCTTTTTCTAAAGGGTTTTTGAAGTTTGGTCTTGGGACGTTAAAAACTTAAAATTGACGGAAAAGTGGACACGTGCGCAACCTTACCAACCACTTTTTTGTCTTCTTAAAACGCACCTTTTTTTTCTTAAAAACCAAAATAATAAACTAAATTTAAAAAATAAATAAAAATAAAATAAACGAAAAAAAATTGAAAAGTTGGCCAAACCACTTCAAATGAAAAAGGGACGGCCGTACACCCCTACAATTTTCAGATTTTTTTTTAGTCTTTTAGTATGTTTAATTTGTTTTTATCTTTTAATAATTATAATGAGAGTTTGATGTAGTCAAATGTCTTTTTTTTTTTTTTTTCAACTTTGGCGCAATAAATAAGAAAGTGGTGCCAGTTTGAGTGCGTAACATAGTGACATGATCACATAAAATCAGCGGAACTAGCATTTGGAATTTGTAGGGGGTAAAACTAAAAAATAAAATAAAATAAAAAATTGAAAGAGCAAAATTTTAATTTTAAAATTATTATAAAGAAATTTAAAAAAAAGAAGAGAAAACATGGTGGCTGTATCCCCAAGTCACCATGTAGGTAATAAGATCATATAATTTTTTTTCAATAAAAGATTATCCTCCAGTTCTGTGTTATTATCAAAATTGTAAAATAGCTTTTAAAGCCTGCAGCTACCACTTTGGTGTTCGTGTACCTTCCCGCTTTAATCAATGCCTTACAAAACTTTTCTCATTTGGTTGACCTCAGGTCGTCTTGTTAGTTGGAGTGTGGAATTTAATTCCTATGAGAAATGAAATTAAAATTTGGAATCTTTTCCGCTATTTCGGGTAAGAACATTTATATAAGAACTATTTCAGGTACTTGTATGGACATACCTGCAAAAAATACACGCCACATATCGCCAAGTTTATGGCTGACACTCCAATGGCAAGTAAAGCTTTTAGTCTTTCATGGCTGCTGCTCCTCACTCTCGCCTCCACTCTCCTTGTTGCTCATTCAGTTTCTCAGAATGACCGAAAGGTACATTTCTCTATACCCACTTTATTCAGGGCCGAATCTCTCTAAAATTGGTCTTTTTTTTTTTTCATGTGTGATGATTTAACAGACATCATTTTTCTACCAATGATAATGTGCACGCAGGCTTATATTGTGTATATGGGCAACAGGCAGATGGACATGGACGAGGTTTCCACATCATCCCTTCACACAAGCATGCTCCAAGATGTCATTGGCAGGTTATAAAAAGCGGCACAAATATGGAACCATTAGGAAATTGCTATCTGATTCTTGAATTTCCTGTTATAACGTGCTTTTCGAATTGTTCATCAGTTCATAATAATTAAACTAATTTCTTTCAATATCAATCCTACTTCAATTGGGTAATTTTTTAACTTTGTTTGACCTATCCTCCAACATTCAGAAATGTCGGACCAGAATCATTGCTCTATAGCTACACCAAAAGTTTCAGTGGATTTGCAGTGGAACTGACCGAGAAAGAAGCCCACAAAATGGCTGGTCGGTGAACAAAATCTCTCCCCTCGCCCCTCTAAGAGTATTCTTGGAAGAGAAATGCTAAACTTATAAAAAAAAAAAATTTTTAAAAAAAAACTCTTGGATGTAGTACAATATAATTGAATTTCATCTTCTTTTCAAGATTATGCCATGTCACTTTGTAAAGACATTAAATTTTTTTGGAAGTATACCATTCCTCCTCTTGGAATATTTTACCCATGTTTTTTATATCTATTGTGACAATGAATATGTAGGAATGGACGGCGTACTGTCCGTGTTCCCTAACGAACAGAAAAAGCTTCACACAACAAGGTCATGGGACTTCCTCGGATTTTCGCAACAAGTTGAGCGAACATCTGTTGAAAGCGACATCATTATTGGAGTTCTTGACACCGGAATTTGGCCGGAATCGGATAGCTTTAATGACAAAGGATTTGGTCCACCACCGAGCAAATGGAGGGGCAGCTGCCGTGCCTCAACCAATTTCACTTGCAACAAGTATATATCTGTTCACTACATACACACACACTGACACACATGTAGAAAGAGTCAGAAGCACCACTAACAAATGTTGTTACACTTAATTATGCAGTAAAATCATTGGAGCACAATATTACCGTAGCTCTGGAGTTTTTGACGAAACTGATATAAAATCTCCTAGAGACTCAGATGGCCATGGGACACATACTGCATCAATAGCAGGTGGGAACGTGATTAACATGGCAAGCGTGCAGGGCATTGGCTTGGGAACAGCACGAGGAGCGGTTCCATCGGCACGCATTGCTGTTTACAAAGTATGTTGGGCCAATGGCTGTTCTGATGCTGACATTCTTGCAGCATTTGATGATGCCATCGATGATGGCGTTGACATAATATCTATTTCCCTCGGTGGATCCACCGGGAACTATTTTAGTAATTCAATTGACATTGGTGGCTTTCATGCTATGAGAAAAGGAATCTTGGCATCAAATTCTGCTGGTAACAGGGGCCCAAATCCAGCAACTGTCACAAACGTTTCGCCATGGTCTCTCTCTGTGGCTGCAAGCACTATAGATCGAAAGTTCTTCACCGAGGTCCAATTGGGTAACAACAAGATCTATGAGGTAATTACATAGTCCAGCCCCCTGTTTTGTCCTCTGCTATATTGCATGAAAAGACTCTGTGCAATTCATCCGAAGAAATAAAAACATTTTAACAATAAAATGGTGACAAATAAAAACATGTATATTGTCAGTAGATGCTTTCACATTACTCCAAATTATCAGTATTAATTAGTTAGTTTCAAGTACACGTGCCTAGAATATATTAAAACTTCAAACTAATTTGGAGAAATCATTTGCTCCATGTATGTGTAGGGACTTTCAATTAATACATTTGACCTCAAGAACGAATCGTATCCAATAATTTATGGCGGTGATGCACCAAACACCACAGAAGGCAATTTTTTCCCAGCCAGGTAACTACAAAATCGACAAAAACCCAACATGATTCCTTGTTTCAAAATAATTAGTCTAACCTTTTGCTTTTGTTTGCGCATATCTATCAAACTAGCTAGCCGGTCAAATATTTCTTGTTTTGATGAAAATGTTTGGAATTATGCTTCCATTTTTACTACAATTCTCTTACAAATTGAGGCGTGAGTCCATAAATGATTAAAAAGTCAGACATTATGGACTGTCGCTCCAAATTTGTAAGGATAAAAACTGTATAGGCATTCCAAATGATGGTTAAAGTGGAACTTGTGGTTACAATATTGCAGCACTTGCTTCCCAGATACGCTGGACAAAAATTTGGTGAAAGGGAAAATTGTACTTTGCGATGGCCTGGGTGATGGGCTAGGGCCATTGTTAGCCGGTGCAGTTGGCACTGTGTATCAAGGCCGACGCACTGATGTTGCCTTCTCTTTTCCCTTGCCCGCATCTTCCCTTCGCCCGGAGGATGGTAACAGCGTTTACTTATACGTAAATACGACAAGGTATAACTCTAAAATAACTTGGACAATGAACAAGTTCACGAAACATACTAATTAAAGCCTAATTATGAACATATATAAACGATCTGCAGGGGACCAACTGCGACTATTCGTAGGACCAATCAGCGTAAAGATACATTTGCCCCTTACATTCCCTCCTTCTCATCAAGGGGTCCAAATCCAACTACACCAAACATTCTCAAGGTAACCTTGTAATAATCTTTGTTTTTCACATTATTTGCTTCCTTTTATTACTTTTTCTCATTAATTGGAACTTTTTTTTTTGTTTGTTTGGTTGTAGCCGGATTTAGCTGCTCCCGGAGGCAACATTCTAGCTGCCTGGTCTCCAATTTCCTCAATTTCTGAAGTGGAAGAAGATAAGAGAGTACTGTCATACAATATATTGTCGGGGACATCAATGGCTTGCCCGCACGCTTCAGGGGTAGCTGGCTACGTCAAATCCTTTCACCCCACATGGTCACCCGCTGCAATCAAGTCAGCTCTTATGACTACTGGTATATGTTAAATTACCACTTATTTAAAAAATAATACTTTAACACTCCCTTTTACATGTGGATTTAATGAGATCTAACACGTGAAATATTTAATTTTAATGGGAAGTAAATGATGAAGTCAAGGTTCAAACTTCGAATTTTTTGCTCTGATACCATGTTACATCACAAGTTATTTCAAAAGCTTAAATTAATAGGAAGAGATAAATTTAATCATTTAATCAATACTTTAATAGTATAGCCATATGTAGTTCCCTCTTAGAAATTTAGTGCAAACCAAAACCATGACAAACTCACTCCAATTTGGTGTATTACTTGCAGCTATCCCCATGAGTGCTAGAAAGAATCAAGATGCTGAATTTGCATACGGTGCAGGCAGTATAAATCCTCTTCAGGCTCCACATCCTGGTTTAGTATATGATATTGATACACTTGACTATGTAAAGTTTTTGTGTGGACAAGGATATAATACCAAGTTACTACAAGTTCTTTCTGGGGACAATAGTACATGTTCTGAAGCCACTAATGGAACCGTCTTCGATCTAAACTATCCTTCCTTTGCCCTTTCCACGCGGACCACAGAATCTATCAGTCAAGTTTATAATCGGACTGTCACAAATGTTGGATCACCAACGTCTACTTATAAAGCTATTGTGACCACCCCACCTGGACTTACAATCAAAGTCAACCCAAACGTTCTATCATTCACATCTCTTGGGCAAAAGCGGTCGTTTACAGTCACGATTGAAGGAACAATAGAGAATTCCATTGTCTCGGCTGCTTTAGTGTGGGATGATGGTACCTTCCGAGTGAGGAGCCCCATTGTAGTGTCTGTTGCATGATCCATGTGTGCACATTCTATGCTACTTGTATTACGTAAATAATTGAAGCAATAGCTTTGAAGGAATATTATGCATATGAACGCAGTGGAGGATGGTGGAGGAAAAAGGTTGTAATTTGTGCCTTTTGCTCCAATTCTGCATTGTATTGTAGCCTACTAAATAACGATTTCATTAACTCGAAAGCCGTGACCGAGTCAAGATTTTGATTCAGAGGGGTCAAAAAAAAAAAATTTTAATGAATTAAAAAAAAAGAAAAAGAAAAGTCAATTAGAACAAAAATTATTTAAAAATATTAAATAATATAACTAAAGAAATAAATACAAAATTCAACAAAAATTAATTAATATTTAAACAATACGCAGCAACTTCCGAAATGTTGTATCCAATCAATCGTCATATTTTTCAAACCATGCTGGATTAAAATGATTACATGTTTTTTTTTTCAAATTGTGTTTGTGGAAAATCATGATTAATTGGTTAATAAGTTCATTTTTGTGTATATGTTCTTCGGATTTGATCTCTATCACTAAGATGGTAATAAAAAAAAAAATTCTTAAGCAATGATCTACCGACATATTTGTTAAATTTACCACAACATGAGCTTATTTAGAATTTGATTGGAGCTCAATATAATTATTGTTGTTCTCCAAAATCTGTAGTAACTACAATTTTATATTTCATACAATTAAAATATGCAGCAAAAACTATATATGTATTCATAAATAATTAATTTTAAAAAGCAACATAAATATAAAAGCTTAATTAGTGTAAAAATTTAATTACATACCTGAAACTATATTTGACTGAACTACACTTATTGCAATTTACAAATCACACTCAAACAAATCAGACTTCAATTTTACTATTTGGCAAATCGTTCTAGCATTATTTATATACTTAGCAGATAGCCGGCTAAGGTTTAGTTTTTTTTTTTTTGTTGAAATTGGCTCCCATGTTCTTGCAAATTGCACTCAGACAAATCAAACTTCAATTTTACTGTTTGACAAATCGCTCTAGCATTATGTATATAGTTAGCAGATAACCGGCTGAGGTTTAGTGTTTTTTTTTAAAAAAAAATAATAATAAATTGGCTCCCAATTCTTTCAAAAAGAAAAAGTGAAGAAATACCTAAATTTTGTTTAAAGTAGGCACCGCAGGTCTGCAACTTAGCCTTAGGATTTTGTTTTTTTACTTTTTTTTATTTTTTTATAAAGCCCTTAAGTAAAGACATAAGGTAGTGGGTGCTCTATTGCTATTTTAAAAAATAATAATAATAATTAAAAAAAATCAAGTCAGTACCAGTTTTGTTTTGGATATTGTGGATAATAGGTGTTTGTTCAATTGCCCAAATGACGAAGATCATGCATGATGCACTCCACAATGAAGTTTTTTGGGTGTGTGCCAAGGCGGAGCAGAGCTTGGGTTTTGGATGATCTATGTATAATACGTACGTTTATATCATTAAAAACTAAAAAGGAAATGATGATACATGAAAGGCTATATATGTGTGAATTAATAAGCATGTTAACGGACAAACATTTTATTTGTAGGAAGGCTATATATGCATGGTACGACAGTGTGATTGTGGATGGATTTCGCGCCAACATATTACAAAACCTCGTGTGAATTAATAAGCTGTACGTTGTGAGTTTTTCTTTTCTCTCTAAAATCATATACCTGTTAAATGTGGATCTTGTTCATACGAATTTCAAATAAAAATATTAATGGAAGATAAAGGCAAGATCTATGCATAATACGTTTTGATGGTGTAACTCACTTAGAGGCAAGGTTATCGAATGCACGATGGAAAGTACTCCTTCAATTTAGTTTACAAAGCACTAATATTACGTTTGATACGCGAAATTATTATTCTTTAAAATATCTTCATGAGGTCTCAAATTATCTTCTCAGTACGTTGTCATAGTTACAAAGTGTCGTGTTAAATATGCTTAGCTGCAATAAAACCATGACACGCCAGTATTAGAATATAAATTAAATAATATCATTTTTTTTTTATTGATCTAAACTTTTAAGATCGAGAACTAGTGATTTAATATGATATCAGAGCAAAGGTCCTAAGTTTAAACTTGTCTTTGTTATTCATATCTCATTTCAATTAAATATTTTATGTGTTGAGCCTCACAAATTAAGGAAAAGTTTAAACCCATATGTAAGAGGGAATTTTAGAATATAACTAAAAAATTAAATTCACCATTTCTTATCAACTTAAGCTTTATTTACCTTAAATTTTGTTGGGATAAATAATGATTTAACATAATATCATAGCAAAGGTCTTGAGTTCGAATCATGTATCCGTCAATTCACTTTATTTCAATTATATATTTTACGTGTTAGGCTTCATTTATTAAGAGAGAATTTAAGCCCACATATGAGATGAGTTTTAGAATATTAATTAAATGATTAATCATTTCCTTAAAGCTTAAGCTTTTGGGATTAGTGTTGGTTTAATATGATATTAGAGTAGTGATCCTGAATTCGAATCTTGTCTCCGTCATTCACCTCTCATTTCAATTAAATATTTAACATGTTGAACTTCACTTATTAAATGGAGTTTGAGCCCATACATGAAGATAGAGTGAATATAAATTAAATGATTAAAGGTTTAACACATGACAACTTTGGTGGACGGTACTTTACATATCTTGTATCTAGTGTTGAGAGTTAGATAACTCGGTAACGAAATAGGCATTTTCGCATTTCGCACCGCCACGGTTAGTAAAGTCAGAATTTTCACCAACTTCTTCTGCCAACCTTCTTTTCCATCACCGAAATGTCAGTCATGGTTGTGGTTGGTAACGTTGGTCGGTAAAGTCCAAATCTCAAAACCAATCCTTTAAAAAGCAAAGAAATGGAAAAGTCGGTCGGTAATGTCGGTCAGCAGTATTGGTCAGTTATAAAATCCATTCTGCCTATCGACTGAAATTTTTTCGAAAATAAAAAAAAATGTTTTGTCTACCGGCCGCTAGTTAGGCGGTGACGAGCGGTGTCGGTCAGCATGCGGTTGTTTTGCGCAGCCCTACTTGTATCTAGGGATTTCTATTATTATTAACCTCCAAAATATCGTTGACTTCATAATTGGACCATTCTTGTTTTTCCGAAACTTTATCATGACTTCCACAACAAAAATGTAATGCAACTGCAACCATATACTATGCCATGGCCTCAGCAAAATAAACAGCTAGGTGGAGAGATTTCTTGCCCGTTGGGTGGTTATCCAAGACTAAAACGGGTCAAGTCGTTAGTACTACCCACCAATCACGGGAAACAGATTGACATAAACCTTGGACCCCAATGGTAAACATCAAACGAGGAGAAAAGATCCCACGGTTACAACAGAAGACAAAGAATGATGCCGGCCAGCTAGCTAGCTAGCAGTATAATTTAAGAATTTGGCCTTCGGTCTTGTTTTAATCGGAATTGGACCACTGAGATTAGGACATTAATATCCCTTATATAAGTCCTGTTGAGAATTTTACTACATTACAAAAATAATGCATGCGGCTACGTTTTGTGGTGCTGGTGCTAAGTAACGTGGTTATATGTGATGAAGATGAGAGAGAATGGAGCGTGAGTGCTTGATGCTCCAGGATTTTTTTTGTTTTTTCTTCAATTTTCTAACCATATGAATTTGTACTAAAGATGGTACGTAGTACCTCTAACATTTTTCTTCATTGAAATGGTCTTTTTTATTTTTAAAGAAAAAAAAAATTAGAGATCGGTCCAAGTAGTTTCAGCCATTTTTAATTAGCTCATTGTAATAAAAATTGACTGAAAACTCCATATGGTAAGTAAAAAACACAAATAGGTCTATTCATTTAATTTTGTTCAAAATTTTGACAAAAGCCGTTAGAGTACCATGTCAGTAGGTGTTATTTATAATTAAAAAAAAATTAGAAATTTAAAGTTTAAATATAAAAACGAAAACAAAAAGTGTTGTTATAATATTTGAAAAAGCATTGAGCCTTACCTTCACCTTGACCATTGTCACTATCATATTGCCACTATAATATCCTATCACCACTCGAGATAGCCGATCACCATACCTTTGGCTGCCTTGAGAGTAGTCGAATCCTCTTATAAAGGCTGGTTGGAAATAGCCAAATCACTATGTCTCCGGCGCATTGCAACTATAATTTTGTACCATTACTAGGGATAGTTGGCCACCCTGACTTTGGCTGCTTTAAGGATGACTAAACCTCTTATGGTTATAAGAAGTGGTTTGACCATTACTAAAAACCAATTGGAGATGACCAAACCACCATTACAATCAAAATAAGTGGTTTGGCGGCCTGGGTTGTGGGTAAAATTTTAGATTTGGAGGGGTTAAAAGTAAATTTTTAAGAGTATATTTAAAAAAAAAATTAAAAAATTTTGAAACTTTTTTAAAAATTTTGGGAGCTACATCCCCCCAAGAGCCCATGTGGCTCTGGCACTCCACCCTTGGTTTGGTCAACCAAACCAAGTGGTGTGTTGGTACGATAGAAAAGACAACAATAATGAAGTCATTGGCCGTTGAAAAGAAAAGAACAAAAAAAAAAAAAAACTTCTATTTTTAACCTTGTATGACGTGACAAAATTTAATTTTTAATCAGTGGTCCATATTTAGGGCCTGTTTGGGATTGCGATTTCAAAAAGTGCGATTTTAAAAATAGCGATTTTAAAAAGTGCGATTTGAAAACGTGATTTTGAAAACGCAGTTTAGCGTTTGGCAAAATTACAGTTTGGCATTTAAAATCGCAGTTTAGCATTTTAAAATTCTGCGTTTTCAAAAAAGCACCTCCTTACCTGCGATTTGAAATCGCAGATTTTCTGCGTTTTCAAATCGCAATTTTTTAAAATCGCAGTTCCCAAACAATTCAGTTTTTACGATTTGTTTAAAATCGCACTTATTGTCTACGAAATCGCTTACCCAAACGCACCCTTAAGCTTATTACATCCGTTGGTTAGTGCTAATTTTTGGCGGGGTTATCTTCCTTTTTTTTCTTTTGACTTGAAAGAGTACATTAGAATGTTCATGGGAAATTTGACTTTTTTTTTTACTCAAGAAACCGGGGTAAAAAGGGGAAAGGGGATGGGAAATTTGACTTCGCAACGTGATATATCTCATCTTTTTTTTTTTTCATTAGAATGTCCCTGGCTTTGTTCCATCTCCGTGGGCTGTTTACGTAAGGATTACTGTTGGATGTTAATTTTTCATTAGCGGAGCGGTCCATCTCCGTGGCGTGTGGCGTGTTCACGTAAGGGATTACTGTTTTTTTTTTTTTTGACTGAGTAAGGGATTACTGTTGGACGTTAATTGTTTCCACCGGTAAAGATATTTTCCAACTAACTTCACTAATAATTTGCCGGCAAATAAAGCAGATCTACATTTCTTTTATTATTTTTCCGTACTCCCAAATTGTCAAATGTCATGTCATGCTTTTTCAAACAAAAATTTTACTTACCATAACAAAAAGTTTAAAAATAAAACCAAAAAGTAACAAAAAGTGTTGTTACAAAAACAAAATTTTAAAGTATAAAAAAACAAAAATAGTAATTAATATATCTCGATGAATCTAAGCCCTTTAACTTTTTAGATTTTGGGCTAAAAGTAGTGTTATAATATGTATATTAATGTTATTCTTTAGATATTGTGGATAACATTGAGATGGAAAAGAACTGTTATTGTTAACAGGTGTTTTTTCAAATGACCGATGGAGTTACCAAGAATAAACTCCAAAATGAAATTCAAGATGTGTGATTCATAATCAACAACTTACGTTTGAAAGTTCTAAGTTGTCACAACAAGATGTCCGATTCATAATAACTTGGGGGACAAGGTTGAATAGAAAAAAAACGAAAAAAATAATTGGGGGACAAGATTGTGGGCCCGAGAGGGAGTGGAATGGATATTCGTCCAAATCCTCTCTTAATGTGTACACATCCAATTGATGGATATCAATAATGCCGCTTTTTCCGGTGTTGAATGTTTGTACTCTTTTTCTGTCAATCGAGCCTTAGTTTGCGTAGAAAAAAACAAAAAATTATGACTATAGTTTAGTTATAGACGTACAATTAACTTATATTTATTGGCACGTGTTATTTTAGGATTGAAATTACGTCAATTATTTAAAAAAATTAACATTTTTTAATCTACATACTCAAAAAACTATAAAAGAATTATAAACAAGTCGTACGTCTAAACAGTTTTCGGTAACTATTTATTAGAAAAAAAAAAAAAAAAAGACACTATTTATATATATATATATATATATATATATATAATTATATATATAATATACTCTATATATATATATAATTTGATCACAAAAACAAAGCTGTCTTAGTAATGGAAGTCTGTGTCATTATTAAAGTGCATTTGGAAATCAGCTTTTAAAACCAATTTTCGAACCTTGACTTGGACTTCGTCTTCATGCAGAATTTTCCAATCTCATCACCTTCTCCGAAACTTCTCTCAATTTGGTTGACAATAGGTCGTCCTTCGAAGTCATAATTTATGTGAAATTCTTTTTTTCTTTCTTTCTATGAGAACATGAACTTAAAAACTTGAGCACGAAATGGAGAAGGGTAAAAATGCGGAATTTTGCGTTTCACATTCCGATTTTGTAATTAAAGTGGAATTTTAAATTAAATCATAAAAAATTATCATTTTAAAATGCATTTTTAAAAATTATGGTTTGAAAAACATAAAAATTTAGTATTCTCAAATTGCAAGTAATATGATATTTAAAAAAAAAAAAATCGCATTATTTTAAAGGTTAAACTACAATTTTAAATGTTAAACTATATTTTTAAAAATTACATATTTTATATCACTCGTTTTAAAATCTCTATTAACGGACCTTATTGCAATTCATGTAAGAAC
>FXXK01000880.1:228046-249174 GCA_900184695.1 Betula pendula
TACAAAAAACAGTTTCAGGCTTATTTCATCCTCATTTCATAACCTTAGAGAAAAATAAAATGAAAATTTGATAAATTTAAACCTATTTTTTAATAAAAAAAATATAATTTTTTTGATTTTTTATTTTCGTCCAAAACGGACACTAAGTGTCCGTCATAGACAGACAGATAAACGCCTAGCACAACTCACCTTTCAAACACTACAACATGAGTGCCATAACATAACCAAGCCAAATCCGTCATGATCACATAACATCGAGAGTGAAACTAGCATTTAAAAGAATTTGTGGCGTAAAACTATAAAATTAAAAATAAAATAAAATAAAAAAAGAAAGAGAGCAAAATTTTAATTTTAAAAATAGTTATAAGGATATTTTTAAATTTTTTTGAGAAAACATGGCCAAACCACACATGTTGTTCCGCTCCAGAATAAGATCATATAACTTTTTTCAATAAAAGATTACCCAGTTCTGTGTTATTATCAAAATTCTAAAATAGCTTTTAAAACCAGCTACCGGGCACTGACTTGGTCTTTATGTAACTTCCCGCTTTTTGTTTTTGTTTTTGTTTTTTTTTGTAAAGTACCCGCTTTAATCAATGCCTTACAAAACTTATCTCATTTGGTTGACCTCAGGTCGTCTTCTTTGTTGGAGTGCGGAATTTATTCGTGTAACAAAATTTTATAAGAACTATTTGTGGCACTTGTATGGACACACCTGCATAAACTACGCGCTACATATCGCCAAGTTTATAGCTGACCCTCCAATGGCAAGCAAAACTTTTAGTCTTTCATGGCTGCTGCTCCTCAGTCTCGCCTCCACTCTCCTTGTTGCTCATTCAGTTTCTCAGAATGACCGAAAGGTACATTTCTCTATACCCACTTTATTCAGGGCCGAATCGCTCTAAAATTGGCCTTTTTGTCATGTGGGATGATTTAACAGACATCATTTTTCTACCAATGATATTGTGCGCGCAGGGTTATATTGTGTATATGGGCAACAGGCAGATGGACATGGACGAGGTTTCCACATCATCCCTTCACACAAGCATGCTCCAAGATGTCATTGGCAGGTTTTAAAAAGCAGCACAAATATGGAACCATTAGGAAATTGCTATCGGATTCTTGAATTAATTTCCTGTTATAACGTGCTTTTCGAGTTGTTCATCAGTTCATCATTACTAAACTAATTTCTTTCAAGATCCCACTTAAATTGGGTAATTTTTTAACTTTGTTTGATCTATCCTCCAACATTCAGCAATGTCGGACCAGAATCACTACTCTATAGCTATACCAGAAGTTTCAGTGGATTTGCAGTGGAGCTGACCGAGCAAGAAGCCCAAAAAATGGCTGGTAGGTGAACGCAATCTCGCCCCTCGCCCCACTTGAGGGTATTCTTGGAATATTTTACCCATGTTTTCTATATGTATAACGACAAGTTGTGACAATGAATATGTAGGAATGGATGGCGTACTGTCAGTGTTCCCTAACGAACAAAAAGAGCTTCACACAACAAGGTCGTGGGACTTCCTTGGATTTTCGCAGCAAGTTGAGCGAACAGCTGTTGAAAGCGACATCATTATTGGAGTTCTTGACACCGGAATTTGGCCAGAGTCTGATAGCTTTAATGACAAAGGATTTGGTCCACCACCGAGCAAATGGAGGGGCAGCTGCCGAGCCTCAACCAATTTCACTTGCAACAAGTATATTTATATATACGTTTACTAAATGCACACACACATGTAGAAAGAGTAAAAAAGCACCGCTAACAAATGTTGTTACACATAATTATGCAGTAAAATCATTGGAGCACAATATTACCGTAGCTCTGGAGATTTTGACGATACTGATATAAAATCTCCTAGAGACTCAGATGGCCATGGGACACATACTGCATCAATAGCAGGTGGGAACGTGGTTAACATGGCAAGCGTGCAGGGCATTGGCTTGGGAACAGCACGAGGAGCGGTTCCATCTGCACGAATTGCTGTTTACAAAGTATGTTGGGCCTTTGGCTGTTCTGATGCTGACATTCTTGCAGCATTTGATGATGCCATCGCTGATGGCGTTGACATAATATCTATTTCCATCGGTGGATTCTCTCAGAGCTATTTTAGTGATTCGATTGCCATTGGTGGCTTTCATGCTATGAGAAAAGGAATCTTGGCATCAAATTCTGCCGGAAACAGGGGTCCAGGTCTAGCAACCGTCACAAACTATTCACCATGGTCTCTCTCTGTGGCTGCAAGCGCTATAGATCGAAAGTTCTTCACTGAGGTCCAACTGGGTAACAACAAGACCTATGAGGTAATTACAAAGTCCAGTCCCCTGTTTTGTCCTCTGCTATGCATGAAAAGATTCTGTACAATTTATCCCAAGAAATAGAAACATTAAACAAGAAAGTGCTATAAACATGTACATTGTCAGTGGATGCTTTCATATTACTCCAAATGATCAGTATTTAATATTTAATTAGTTAGTTTCAAGTATATATGCATATATATCCAACCATTTGCTTAATCATGTGGAAATCGAACACGTGCCTAGAATTAAATCTTTTGAAACTAATTTGGAGAAATCATTTGCTCCATGCATGTGTACTGTGTAGGGACTTTCAATTAATACATTTGACCTCAAGAACGGAACGTATCCAATAATTTATGGAGGTGATGCACCAAACACCACAGCAGGTTATTCGGGGCTCTCATCCAGGTAACTACAAAATCAACAAAAACCCAACATGATTGATTCCTTGTTTCAAAATAATAAGTTTGTTGTACGTATAGACAAAGAGAATTAATAAGTTTAACCTTTTTGCTTGAAAAATATTCCTTAGCTAGTCTCCTACAATTCTCTTGCAAATTAACGTGCGAGTCCATAATTTATAACTAACTAAGTCAGACATTATGGATTGTCACGTCAAGTTTGTGAGCAATACATAGCAAAAATTGTATACTCATTCCAAATGATAGTTAAAGTGGAACTTCTTGTTACAATATTGCAGCGGTTGCTTCCCTCCAGATGCGCTGGACCAAAATTTGGTGAAAGGGAAAATTGTACTTTGCGATGGTCTGGGTGATGGGCTAGCTCCATTATTAGCCGGTGCGGTTGGCGCTGTGTATCAAGGCCGACGCACTGATATTGCTTTCTCTTTTCCCTTGCCCGCATCTTCCCTTTACCCTGACGATGGTGCCAGCATTTCCTTATACGTAAATACGACAAGGTATAACTCTAAAATAACTAAGACAATTATGAAGAAGTTCAGAAAACATACTAAGCCTAATTATGAACTGCAGGGGACCAACTGCGACTATTCGTAAGACCAATCAGCGCAAAAATACATTTGCCCCTTACATTCCCGCCTTCTCATCAAGGGGTCCAAATCCGGCTACACCAAACATTCTCAAGGTATATAACTTCATAATAATCTTTGTTTACATTATTTGCTTCCTTTTATTAATTGGAACCTCTTTTTTTTAAAAAAAAATTTTGTTGTAGCCGGATTTAGCTGCTCCCGGAGGCAACATTTTAGCAGCCTGGTCTCCAATTTCCCCAATTTCTGAAGTGGAAGAAGATAAGAGAGTACTGTCATATAATATATTGTCGGGGACATCAATGGCTTGTCCACACGCTTCAGGGGTGGCTGCCTACATCAAATCCTTTCACCCCACATGGTCACCTGCTGCAATCAAGTCAGCTCTTATAACTACAGGTATGTATATAATAATATATATAGCCATAAGTAGTTAATTCCCAATCTTGGTAATTTAGTGCAGAGCATAAAACCATGACAAACTCACTCCAATTTGGTGTATTACTTGCAGCTTCCCCTATGAGTGCTGGAAAGAACCCAGAGGCTGAATTTGCATACGGTGCAGGCAATATAAACCCTCTGCAGGCTCCACATCCTGGTTTAATATATGATATTGATACAATTGACTATGTAAAGTTTTTGTGTGGACAAGGATATAATACCAAGTTATTACAAATTCTTGCTGGGGGCAACAATACATGTTCTGAAGCCACTAATGGATCCGTCTTTGATTTAAACTATCCTTCCTTTGCCTTTTCCACGCCGCCCTCGGAATCTATCAGTCAAGTTTTCAATCGAACCGTCACAAATGTTGGATCACCAACGTCTACTTATAAAGCTATTGTGACCACCCCACCTGGACTAACAATCAAAGTCAATCCAAGTGTTCTATCATTCACATCTCTTGGGCAAAAGATGTCGTTTGCGGTCACAATTGAAGGAACAATAGAGAATTCCATTGTCTCGGCTGCTTTAGTGTGGGATGATGGTATCTACCGAGTGAGGAGCCCTATTGTAGTGTCTGTTGCATGAACCCCGCGCCGTGCACATTCTATGCTACATGTATTACGTAAATAATTGAAGCAAATTAAAGCTTTGAAGAAATATTATGCATATGAAATGCAGTGGAGGATCATGGAGGAAAATGCATGGTTGTAATTTGAGCCTTTTGCTCCAATTCTGCACTGCATTGTAGCGTACTAAATAACGATTCTATTATCTCGGAGAACTTTGTTCATATGAGGGAATAGGATAGGGAGATATTTTATGGTTAAAGGTTTTACTTCGTTGTATTTAATCTTGTATGACGTGATCAGTGACGGAGCCAAAATGTATAACGGGTATGGGCCAAATTAAATATATATAATTTTTTAGTTTTTTAATGTTTCTCGATTTTTATGGCTTTTTCTTTTACAATGTTTTCTTTTTAATTTTTGGGAAAAATCATATTCAAACTCTAAATTTTTATATGATTTGAATTTAGTCATTGAGTTTCTAATTTTAAAAATATGGTCCTTAAGTTTTGCTCATATTTTAAATAGGTCTCTCTATCATTTTTTCGTCAAAATGAATGGTTTGTAATATATCACATATGTCTCAATTGAATTGTTAGCGTTCATATCAACATTTAATATTAATATCATATCATTAAGCGTCAATTCATCCATAAAAGAAAAAACAAAACAAAAGACACAACTTAAAAAACAAAAACAATATTTTTTTGTCATTTTAATCTTATAAATTTGTAGAGTTAAAGGGATAATCATTAACTTTGATGTTAAGATAGACCCTGACAAATAGAAAATTGTTAATTTTAACGGTATAGTGATAGAAGAACCAATTTCAAAACTTAAGTAAAACTTATAGTCCTTATTCTTAAAATTGAAAACACAAAAACTAAATTCAAATAAGATAAAAACTTATAAATTATGAACTAAAAACTACTCTATACTATAANTTATTAAATAACAACCAAATAACTATAATTTCTTATAAGCACGTTTTATTAGAAAAAATAATATAAATAAAATTAATTTATAAACAGAAAAAATAACACGAACGGAACAATATCATTTTAACATACTAACATTATCAATATTCAATAATTATAATCTCTGAACTACAAGACTGCTTAAATTAAGAATGGAGCTTAAAAAACTAACCAAAAAGTGACTTGCGTTAAGTGGTTTTGCACTGAAATTTGAGTGGTTCTACCGTTTTTTTGCGAGTTATTTTATGTCAGTTAAGATGAAATCAATAACAATAATCATTATTCAAAATTAAGCGAATAAGTTAAAAATAGTGCATATACTGCCTAGCCAAAAATCAATAAGACAAAGGTAGTGCATATTCTATTCATTCGGGCCGCGGGCCTTTCTTCTATACAATACAAAGAGACCTTAGTCGGCTAACCCATTAATAGAAAACCCACTAACTGAAAAACCTTTAACAACTAAACCCAACTAAACCCAACTAAACTAACAAATCTGCTAACTTTTTATAATATTTTCATTCCGCTTTCTATATTTTCTTAATATTTTAAGGATAAAATTATTTTTTTTAATTTTAATTATTTATTTTTTATAATTACTTATATCCGACTCTTTAAACTAGATATCTATTTTTATTTATTTTTATTTAAATATAATATTTTGAAAAAAAAAAAAGAGTGAAAGAAAATTAAAAAAAACAAAAAGTTAGAGAGATAAATTAATATTTTATTAATTTAAATAGGAGTAGAGAGTGAAATAACTCCTTATTTTTTTTAAAAAAAAGTAAAGGGTAAAATATATAATGATTGAAGCGTACAGGGTAAAATATCTTTGAATCAGTCCAGACGTGTGGATGCCTTTAATTCTTGCTATAGAGATTTGTAGTTTGTTTGTTTTTTTTATTTTTGACATTTTCGTATAACAAAAGTAAAAAAAAGGAGAGAGATTTAAATTAATGACCTCTGTTTTATAAGACATAGTTTTCAATTCAACTACCCCTTAAAGACAAATTTGTTGAGCACTGTAGCAGCTCAGCAAATTAATTCTTAGCCAATTTCCTGAGTCGAATGTAGGTCATTTTTTGTTGTAAGACTAGTTAAAATAACTTTTTAACTATTTTGTTAAGCCCACAATAAATGCTATAAAATAAAAAATAAAAAATCTCCAACTTTAAAAGTCTGAATAAAAATGTTCTTCCACATGCGTAGCTTTGTATTCAACTGAATACAAAGTCGAAAACACAAAAGCCCGAAACACAACTCCTTGTCACATAAACCGCATATTCCTTCTGTAGTGTTTGTCAGCTGCTTCCTATGTTATCATATGAGGACCACAGATCTAATGGTAATTTTGAAAAATAGAAAGATAAGAGAAGGATACTAATAGATACTTTAGCATTTCCTCTATTACTACTCCCTTTGGTTTGTTATCTCTTGACACGTGGTCTTTGAAAGCACGAGCTCCCCTTCAATTCGTCATCACGACTTCACTTTCCCCCAATTTCAATCTTCTAGCATTTTCTTCTGCTTTCCTTCACAATTAACCCTAATTCAGACATAGGGCCGTTGGCTATGTCGTATACGCCATACATTTTCTCAAAGATATTCAACCCACGCCACAAAGCTTTGTGCCTTTGTTAAATTATAAGTTTTGATAAAACTACTTTTTAATTTCTAGTTTCTAGAATTAACCCGACCAGTTTTATGAGAATTCACAGCAAGTCTTAATTGGGTGATTTAAGAGAGCAGGCACATCTATTTTAGAGGAGTTATGAACTACTTGGATCCTTGAATACCAAATCAAATCCATGGCAATAGTAGCATAAAGTTGAAAGTCATGGATCTCTTTCCTAGGGATCTATCTCTAAGAATTTAAAAAGGCTCCAAAATAGCCTTTATCCAGCTTCAAATGAGATAGTTTTCAAAGGCATAAATATTTAAATACCCCACTTGTTTATGAGATCAATTTGGCCCGTTTACCAACCTTCAAATGAGATAGTTTTCAGATGGGATTTTTTTCTTCAGAAAAGAAAAAAAAATCAGTTGGAAGTTTTTGTTTTTTGTGGTGGATGACTCACTTGGAAGTTGAGAATGTAGACTTTGGGAAGGTCTTCATTTAATGAGTCCATTCTTTTTTTTCTTCACTTTCCTTTTAGGCCACATAGCAGGATCAGGATACAACGATATTGGGCCGGCCAAGAAAAAGACTCGTGCAATGATGGGTCTTGTGCGCTGGCCCAGAAAAAGTTGGGCACACATAACATGGCCCGTCCAACCCAGATTGCTCGGATGAGCTGGGATACATGTATCTGGGTCTTTCGTGCAAGTTTTAGGTGGGCTTTACTTAAATGTTAAAATGTGTTTCTTGTGTTACTACATAAATTATTCTTTTATCCACTTCAAAAAAAAAAAATTATTCTTTTATCAAGATGTTATTCACTTCGGATGTTCGGATTCACTCCCTGCTCACTAAAATTTAGTCAAACACTTTTTTTAAAAAATAAAATAAAATAAAATACCTACTTTTTCAAACCACTAGCCATATCCAACTAAGTATTTTAATTAACAATTTTTATTACTTCATTTAAATATTTTTTATTATTCATTTATTTAGAGGAGATAGAATCATATGTATATTTTTAATTAGTTTTTTTATGTATAGTTGAGCTACAAAGCACCGTAATAGTTAGCTATTACCTTAGCCAAAGTCATTAGCATAATGAGACTTTTTCTCCCAAAATAACTTTTTGACTAGTCCAATGTGAATGATTGACATGGTAAAGAATATATGGTTAATAGATTATGCAATATTTAGTAAAGTAATTAAGCAAGGACAACCCGTTAAAGAAGTTTGTTTTAGTAAACAAATAGTATTCTTTAAAGATATTAGGGAAAAATCTATATATTCTCTTCAAACTACTACTCAATTGATAATGTCTCTCTCAAATTTTTAATTGTAGCAATGTCCCCTCTAAAGTCAACAAAAAGACAAAAATAACCCTAACAATTTTTCAATAAGACAAAAATACCCTTATGAATTCGAAAAAAAAAATAATAATAATTTTTTTTTAATTTTTTTAAAATTGGTTTTTTATAACCAAATTCTTTATAATTTTTTTTTTTTAATTTTGAATTTGGTCAATTGGGTAGTAGTGTTTTTTTTTTCTTTGGTTTTGTTTGATTTTGATTTTAGTTTTAGGTTTAGTTTTTTCTAGCCCTTATGAATTTGAAAATAATAATAATAATAATTTTTTTAGATGAAATGTTTATAATTTTTTAATTTTGAATTTGGCCAATTAGGTGGTATTTTTTTTATAATAATAATAATAATTTTTTTTTTAATTTTTAGTTTTAGTTTGTTTTTTTTTTAAAAAAAAATTATTATTAAGAGTATTTTCGTCTTTGGAAGAACATTGACAATTATTTAGTAGTTTAGAGAGATATTGTCACAATTAAAAATTTTAAAAATATTGTAAATTGAATAATAGTTTGAAGATGATATATATACTTTTTCCAAGATATTATTTTATAAGAAAAGTTATCTTTTTATAAAGTAGAGATTCATTTTTCATTTGTCTTTTGTACCGGTACATATATAAGAAGATATCAAATAAATTGGCATGTCAAAATAGTTGTCATCATCGTACATAACAAGATATCAATTTGCTGCTCTTTTCCCGTTCAATAGCAAAGGTCTTGAATTCGAATCATGTATCCGTCAATTCACTTTATTTCAATTATATGTGAAAGTTTGATTTATTTATTAAGAGAGAGTTTAAGCCCACATGTGAGATGAGTTTTAGAATATTAATTAATGATTAATCATTTCCTTAAAGCTTAAGCTTTTGGGATTAGTGTTGGGTTAAAATAATATTAGAATAGTGGTCCTGAATTCGAACTTTGTCTTCATCATTCACCTCTCATTTTAATCAAATATTTAACATAATGAACTTCACTTATTAAATGGAGTTTGAGCCCACACATGAAGATAGAATGAATATAAATTAAATAATTAAAAGTTTAACACATGGCAACTTTGGTGGGTAGTACTTTACATATCCTATATCTAGTATTGAGAGTCAGATAACTTAGTAACGAAATAGGCATTTTCACATTTCGCACTGCCATGGTCTGTAAAGTCGGAATTTTCACCAACTTCTTCTGCCAACCTTCTTTTCCTTCATTGACATGTCAGTCATGGTTGTGATCAGTAATATTGGTCGATAAAGTCGAAATCTCAAAACCAATCCTTTAAAAAGCAGAGAAATAAAAAAGTCGATCGGTAATGTCAGTCAGCAGTGTTGGTCGGTTATTAAATCCATTCCGCCAACCAACAGAAATTTATTGAAAATGAAAAAAAAAAATGTTTCGTTTACCAGCCGCTGGTTAAGCGGTGTCGGTTGGTTGTTGGACAGCATGCGGTTGTTTTGCACAGTTCTACCTGTATCTAGGAATTTCTGTTATTATTAACCGCCAAAATATGGTTGACTTCATAATTGGACCATCCTTGTTTTTCCGAAACTCTATCAAGTCTTCCATAACAAAAATGTAAGCAACTGCAACCATATATTATGCCATGGCCTCAGCACAATAAACAGCTAGGATTTAAGAGATTGACATAAACCTTGGAACCGAAACGGGTCAAGTCGTTAGCACGTACTAGCCACCAATCACGGGAAACAGATTGACATAAACCTTGGACCCCAATGGTAAACATCAAACGAGGAGAAAAGAGCCCACGGTTACAAAAGAAGACAAAGAATGATGCTAGCTAGCAGTGTAATTAATTTAAGAATATGGCCTTCGGTCTTGTTTTAATCGGAATTGGACCACTGAGATTAGGACATTAATATCCCTTATATAAGTCCTGTTGAGAATTTTACATACATTACAAAAATAATGCATGTGGCTACGTTTTGTGGTGGTGGTGGTGCTAAGTAACGTGGTTACATGTGATGGAGATGAGAGAGAATGGAGCGCGGTGTTCGATGCTCAGGTTTTTTTTTTGTTTTTTCTTCAATTTTCTAATCATATGATTTGTTAATAAAAAAAATGGCGTGGAAATCAAAATTATAAATCCATGATGTGCAGTATCTTTGTACGATGCCAATACTAGTTCATTTGTAGAAAGTATTGTACTAAAGATGGTACGTAGTACCTCTAACATTTTTCTTCATTTAAATGGTACTTTTTTTAAAAAAAAAAAACAAATTGGTCAAGTACTTTCAGCCATTTTTAATTAACTCATTATAATAAAAATTGACTGGAAAATCCATATGGTAAGCAAAAAATACAAATAGATCCATGAACTTAACTTTTGTTCAAAATTTTGACGAAAACCGTTAAAGTGTCACGTCAATAGATGCTATTTATAATAAAAAAAATTAAAAATTTAAAGTTTAAAAATAAAAACAAAAACAAAAAGTGTTGTGAGTGTACTTCTGAGATTTGTGTCCAGTATGGTATAGTATAAAGAAAAATAATAGTTAATATACCTTAGTAGACCCAAGCCCATTAACTTAAACTTTTGGACTAGATTGATGTCATAATATGTATATTAATGTATTCTTGTTTGTCTTCCTTGATATTTCTCTCCCTAACAATTGGAATCAGAGCTCATGACTAGCATTCTGCTACTGTTGATACAAATGTCTTGGTTTGAGCATTTGGTTTGACTCCGGTAAAAGAGTTTGTTATCACTCTTAGAGTATGCGTGACACTCGTAGTTTGTAAGAACTCATACACGAGAAAAAATTGAGTTAATGTGGTAGAGATTTACAAGTGAAAATGAGATTTGTTGAAATGGTAAAGTATAAAGAAAAATAGTAATTAATATACCTTGATGAATCCAAGCTCATTAACTTATAAGATTTTGGGCTAAAATTGGTGTTATAATATGTATATTAATGTTATTGTTTCGAAAATTGTGGATAACATTGAGATGAAAAAGAGCTGTTATTGTTAACAGGTGTTTCTTCGAATGACCGATCAAGTTACCAAGGATGAACTCCAAAAGTAAATTCAAGATGTCTGATTCATAATTAACAACTTACGTTTGAAAGTTCTAATAGTTGTCACAACAAGATGTCCGAATTCATAATAACATACGTTCGAAAGTTCTAAGTTGTCACAACAAGATGTCCGATTCATAATAACTTATGTTTGAAAGTTCTTTCATGTTTCTGGCGTAAACTTGGGGGACAAGATTGTGGCCCGAGTGGGAGTAGAATGGGTATTCCTCCAAATCAAATTCTCTCTTAGGCCTCGTTTGTTTCGATGTAAAATGATTTTAAGAAAATTGATTTTCAGGAAAATAATTTTAGCCGAAAATATTTTCCGGTGTTTGGTGCGCACGGAAAATCTCAATTTTTTTTTTTTATATATATATTTTCAACCAATCATATTAACCAATTTTTTTTATGCACAATTTAAAAAAAAATAATATAAATTGTTTCGGGCAGGTCCCGGAGATATCTCGGGTGAGTCCTGAAAATGTCTCGGGTGGGCCCCAGTGATGTCCTGATCAGGTCCCGGTGACGTCCCAACGTTGTCCTGGGCGAGTCCCAAAAATGTCTTGGGAGGTCCTGAAAATGTTTCAGGTGGATCCCGAAAATGTCCTGAGCGAGTCCCGAAAATGTCTTGGGTGGGTCCCAAAAATGTTCTGGGCAGTCCCAAAAATGTTCCGGTCGGTCCAAAAAATGTCTTAGGCGGTCCTGAAAATGTCTCGGGCGGGTCCCGAAAATGTCACAGACATGTCCCAAAAATGTTCTGGACGGGTCTCGAAAATGTCCTGAGCGAGTCTCGAAAATGTCCTGGGTGGGTCTCAAAAATGTCATGAATGGTCCCGAAAATGTCTCGGGCGGGTCCCGAGAATGTCTCGGGCGGGTCCCGAGAAATGTTCTCAGGGCGGGTTCTCCGGCTGGTCCTGACCGGGTTCCGACAAGGTCTGGTGGTGTTTTAGCTGTGGTCTACCAATTTGAGAATATGACGTTAAACTCGAAAAATGGTTTGAACGGCATTAAAAGGGAAAATCATTTTACAAATTAAAGAAAATTTTCGGTCAAAGCTGAAAATGATTCTATTGACTATTATTTTACGCCCCACTAACACTAAAAAACACAAAAAAAATAATTCTAAAATTTTATTTTACGTCGAAACAAAGAGAGGCTTCAAAGTGAAAAATTCAAATCTGATGGATATCAAATAAGGCTGCTTTTCCCGTGTTGCATGTTTGTTTGGTCTCCTTTGCTCGTCCTTTAATTTGTATTCTTTTTTCTGTCAATGGAGTAGACGCTCGGACCCCAGGTTCCGTTTGGGCACAAAAAAAAAAAGAAAAATAAAAAAAAATAACTTTTTGCATTAAAAGACATGCTTAAATGTTATTTATCCCCATTTTTTTTTTCTCAAGGTATGAAATGGGGATGAAATAAGCCTGACCTGTTTTTGTTAAAAAAAATATTTTTTCCTATTTTTTGTACCCAATCAAAAATAAGAAAAAATATTTTTTTTAAACAAAAAAACAGGTCCAGGCTTATTTCATCCCCATTTCATTAACCTTTGCGAGAAAAAAAAAATGGGACAAATAGAATTTAGCCATGTTTTTAATGCAAAATTATTTTTTTTATTTTTTCTTTTTTTTTTTGGTCGCATACGGACGGCTAGGCGTCCGTCACAGACGGACGCCTAGCACGACTCCTGTCAATGAGGCCATTAGTTTGCGTAGAAAAAAACAAAAAATTATGACTTTAGAAGTTATAGACTTACAATTGATTTTTAATTTGTCGACACGTGTTTTCTTAGGATTGAAATTACGTCAATCATTTAAAAAAAAATAACATTTTTTAATCTACATACTCAAAAAATTATAAAAGAATTATAAACAAGTCGTACGTCTAAACAGTTTCGGTAAACATTTATTAGAAGAAAAAAAAAAGACACTATATATATATAATTTGATCACATAAACAAAGCTGTCTTAGTAATAGACGTCTGTGTCATTATTAAAGTGTATTTGAAAATCAGCTTTTAAAACCAATTATCGAATTAACCTTGACTCGGACTTCGTCTTCATGCAGAATTTTCCACTCTCATCACCCTCGCCGAAACTTCTCTCAATTTGGTTGACCATAATTTGTGTGGAATTTGATTCTGTGAGAACATGAACTAAAAAACTTGGGCACGAAATGGAGAAGGGTAGAAAGGCGGAATTGTGCGATTCACATTGCAATTTTGTAATTAAAAGTGGAATTTTAGATCAAATTGTAAAAAATATATCATTTTAAAGTACGTTTTTAAAAAATTGTGATTTAAAAAACGTAAAAATTTAGTGTTTTCAAATCGCAAACAATATAATTTTTTTTATTAAAAAAATGTATTATTTTAAAAATTAAATTGTGAGTTTAAAGGTCAAACTATATTTTTAAAAATCACATTTTTCAAATTATTATTTTTTAAATCAGAATTTTTAAAATTATAAAAACAGACCTTATTGCGTTTCATGTAAGAACTTTTTTTCTTTGATATTTTATTTTGGTTTTGTTTTTGACAACTTTATGTAAATGTAAGAACCTTTCTCTAAAGGATTCTTGAAGTTTGGTAACCCAAAAAACAAAAAAAACAAAAATTCTAGGATAAAAATGGGGAACTACCACCATTTTTTTTTTTAGGTTACCGAACTTCAAAAACTAGCATTGGTAAGTCAAATTACCATTAATTAATGTCAAAAAGGCCATTCTTTGGACGTTAAAAACTTAAAATGGATGAAAAATGGACACGTGAGCTACAAGTTACTAACCACTTTTTTTTCTTTCTTAAAACACCCTATTTTTTTCTTAAAAACCAATATAATAGACTAAATTTAAAATAAATAAACAAAAAAAAAAAATCTAAACAAATGGCCTAACCACCCAAAATGAAAAGGGGGTGGGCACCCTACAGTTTTCAGAATTTTTTTTAATCTTAGAAAAATTTTACAAAAGTTCTCTAAACTTTAATGCGATTTAAATAACTATCTCAATGTTTTATTTTTTTCACTTTGACCCTTCATACTTTCAATTTGTCTCACTTCACTCCCTCCGTATGTTTTTGCCATCAAACTTTGTTGAAATTATTAAAATACTCATGTATTTTAAACAAAAAATAAAATAAAATAAAATAAGGAGTATTTTGGTAATTTTTATACCACTTCGTTAAGATTTAACAGAAAATCTTAACGGAGGGGACTAAATGAAACAAATTGAAAGTTTGAAAGGTCAAATTAAAAGAAATAAAATATTGTGAAGTTATTCAAATCGCGTGAAAATTCGAAAAACTTTTATAAAATTTCTCAATTAATCTTTTAATATGTTTAATTTGCTCGTACTTTTTAATAATGAAAATGAGAGTTTGACACAATAAAATGCCATTTTTTTTTAGTTTGGCCGTGTAAATAAGAAAGTGGTACTAGTTTGGGGGTGTAACATAGTGTCATGATCGAATACGGCTCAAGTACTATAACAGCATTCAAGCTGTAGTAGTTGAAAGGTTGAAATTTAATTTAATTTTCTTAAAATCAATCACTGTCTTTCAAACGCTACAACATGGGTGTTGTAAAAGCACCTAAGCCAAATCCGTCATGATCACATAACATTAGGAGTGAAATTAGCATTCAGAATTTGAGGCGTAAAACTAAAAAGAATAAAAAAACATAATAATAATAATAAAAATAAAAAATTGAGGGAGCAAAATTTTAATTTTAAAATAATTATAAGGATATTTTAAAAAAAAATTTGAGAAAACATGACCAAGCCACACATGCAGTTCCGCTCCAGAATAAGATCATATAATTTTTTTCAATAAAAGATTACCCAGTTCTGTGTTATTATCAAAATTCTAAAATAGCTTTTAAAACCAGCTACCGGGCATTGACTTGGTCTTTATGTAACTTCCCGCTTTTTGTTTTTTATTTGTAAAGTACTCGCTTTAATCAATGCCTTACAAAACTTATCTCATTTGGTTGTCTTGTTTGTTGGAGTACGGCACTTGTATAGACAAAGTACATTATATAAGAACTATTTATGGCACTTGTATAGACATACCGGCATAAATTACGCGCCACATATCGCTAAGTTTATCGCTGACACTCCAATGGCAAGCAAAACTTTTAGTCTTTCATGGCTGCTGCTCCTCAGTCTCGCCTCCACTCTCCTTGTTGCTCATTCAGTTTCTTCAGAATGACCGAAGAGGTACATTTCTCTGATACCCACTTTATTCAGGGTCGAATCTCTTCTAAATTGGTCCTTTTTTTGTTTTTTTTCATGTGGGATGATTTAAACAGACATCATTTTTTCCTACAGATGATATTGTGCTGCAGGGTCTATATTGTGTATATGGGGCAACAGGCAGAAGTGGACGCTGACTGAGTTTCCACAGTCATCCCTTTCACACAGAGCATGCTCAAGATTGTCATTGGCAGTTATAAAAAGCGCACAAATATGGAACGCATTTAGAATTGCTATCTGGATTCTTGGCATTAGTTTCCTGTTATAACGTGCTTTTCGAAATTGTTTCATCAGTTCATCATAACTAAACTAATTTCTTCAAGTCCCACCCTTAAAATTGGGTAATTTTTTTAACTTTGTTGATCTATCTCCCAACATTCAGCAATGGTCGGACGCAGAAATCACTACTCCTAAGCTACACCCAAGTTTCAGTGGGATTTGCAGCGGAGCTGACGAACAGAAGCCCCAAAAAATGGCTGGTCGGTGAACAAAGTTCACCCCCTCGCCCCACTGGGGCATGCTCCGAAATATTTGACCATTGATTTCTATATCTATAACGACATATTGTGACAATAAATATGTAGGATGGACGGCGTACTGTCCGTGTTCCCTAACGAACAGAAAAAGCTTCAAACAAACAAATCGGTGGACTTCGCTCGGATTTTCCCGCTCCAAGTTGAGCGAACAGCTGTTGAAAGCGACATTATTATTGGGAGTTCTTGACAGAGGAATTTTGGCCGGAATCTGACTAGCTTTAATGAAAAGTGATTTGGCCGACGCCACGCAGCCAAAGGCCAGGGGCAGCTGCGGCCTCAAACCAATCTTCACCTTGCACAAAGGTTATATTTTATATTATATGTTCACTAAATGCACACACACATGTAGTAAAGGAGTCAAAGCCCACCACTACCAAATGTTGTCTACACTTAATTATGCAGTAAAATCATTGGAGCACAATATTACCTTAGTCTGGAATTTTGACCGCAAGTGATATAAAATCTCCTAGAGACTCAGATGCGCCAATGGGACACATCTGCATCAACAGCAGGTGGGAACGTGGTGTAACAGTGGCAGGGCGTGCAGGGGATTGGCTTGGGAAGCAGCCGAGAGCGCCGTTCCATACAGCACGAATTGCTGTTTACCAAAGATATTGGGCCCTTGGCCTGTTCTGATGTTGACATTCTTCCGCAGTATTGGAGTGATGCCATCGCTGATGGCGTTGACATAATCAATCTAATGTTCCAATCCCGTTGGATCCTACGTCCAGAGCTAAATTATATAGTGATATCAATTGCCAAATTGCTGGCTTTCCATGCTATGAGAACAGAAAAGCCTTGGCAACAAATTCTGCCCGAAAACAGCGTCCAGGTCTAGCAAACCGTCAAAACTATTCACCATGGTCTCTCTCCCTGTGGATGCAAGCGTTGACTAGGCGGACCCTAGCCGTTTAGGCAAAGGTTCTTCCACTGAGGTTCCAATTGGGCCGTAATCACACAAGACCTATGTGGTAATTTACCAAAGTCCACCGCCCCTGTTTTGTCGCTTGCCTATGGCATGAAAGATCTCTGTACGAATTTAATCCCGAAGAATTTAGAAATAGAAACAATTTAACAATAAGTGCTATAAACATGTACATTGTCGTGATGCTTTCATATACTCCAAATAATTCAGTATTTAACTATTTAATTAGTTGTTTCAAGTATATACTGCATATATATCCAACCATTTGCTTAATCCATGTGGAATAGCAACACGTACCTAGATTAAAGCTTGAAACTAAATTTGGAGAAAATCATTTGCTGCTCCGATGCAATGTGTACTGTGTAGGGACGTTTCAATTAATACATTTTGACCTCAAGAACGAACGTATCCAAATAATTTATGCCCGGTGCATGCACCAAACACCACAGCAAGGTTATTCGCGGCTCTCCATCCAGGTAATACGAATCAAAAAAACCAACATGATTGATTCCTTGTTTCAAAATTAATAAGTTTGATATTACTGTATAGACAAAGGGAATAGAGTTAACCTTTCTGCTTGTGTTTGCCACAAACTCTATCAAACTAGCAGGGAAATAATTCCTTGGTCTCCTACATTCCCTCTGCAAATAACGTCACAGTCCATAAGTCAGACATTATAGATGGTCACATTCAGTTTGTAGCTAATCATAGTTACAAAATTGTGATGACATTCTCCAAATGATAGTTTTAAGTGGAACTTGTTGGTTACAATAATTGCGGTGATTGCTTCTCTCCACGATTCGCTGGGACCAAAAATTTGTGATAAGGGAAGTTCGTACTTTGGCCGAGGGCGCTGAGTGGATGGCCTTATGTCCATTATTCGCGGTGCGGTTTGGCGGCCTGTGTTTCCTAGGCCCGACGCACTAACTGATTTTAGTGCGTTTCTCCTTCTTCCCTTGCCCGCATCTCCCCTTCGCCCCCGGAGGATTGGTGCCAGCGTTTCGCCTGTGCGTAGAGATACGCAATGGGAGGCTAACTCTTAAAATACGTTAGACGATTATGAAGCAAGCATAGAAACATACTAAGGCCGTAATTATGAAATGCCAAGGGACCACCTGCGACTATTAGTATGACCAGATGCAGGCGTAAAGAAATAGAGTGTGCCCCGTTAACATTCCCCTCCGTTCTCCATCAAGGGGTCCAAATCCGAGTGGTACACACAAACATTCTCAAGGTATATAAACACGTAATAATCTTTGGTCTGTACATTATTTGCGTCGTGCCTTTTGTTATTTGGACTGTTCTTTTTTTTTTCTTCTGTTTCGTTGTTTGTCCGGGATTTAGCTGCTCCCTGGAAAGGGCACCAGATTTCCTAGCAGCCCTGTTCTCCAATTTTCTCCAATTTCTAATGTGAAGAGATAAGAGAGTACATATCAACGGAATATATTGGTCGGGACATCAATGGCGTTGCCCACAACACTGGGCACGAGTGGCTGCCTACATAAATCCTTTCAACCCACATGGTCACCCTGCTGCATCAAATCAGCTCTTAATAACTACTGGTATCATATATGAAGGCCATAATGTTAGTTAATTCCCAATCTTGGTAATTTAGTGCAGAGCATAAAACCATGACAAACTCACTCCAATTTGGTGTATTACTTGCAGCTTCCCCTATGAGTGCTGGAAAGAACCCAGAGGCTGAATTTGCATACGGTGCAGGCAATATAAACCCTCTGCAGGCTCCACATCCTGGTTTAGTATATGATATTGATACAATTGACTATGTAAAGTTTTTGTGTGGACAAGGATATAATACCAAGTTATTACAAATTCTTGCTGGGGACAACAATACATGTTCTGAAGCCACTAATGGATCCGTCTTTGATTTAAACTATCCTTCCTTTGCCTTTTCCACGCCACCCTCGAAATCTATCAATCAAGTTTTCAATCGGACCGTCACAAATGTTGGATTGCCAACGTGTACATATAAAGCTATTGTGACCACCCCACCTGAACTTACAATCAAAGTCAACCCAAGTGTTCTATCATTCACTTCTCTTGGGCAAAAGATGTCGTTTGCGGTCACGATTGAAGGAACAATAGAGAATTCCATTGTCTCGGCTGCTTTAGTGTGGGATGATGGTATCTACCGAGTGAGGAGCCCTATTGTAGTGTCTGTTGCATGAACCACGCGCCGTGCACATTCTATGCTACATGTATTACGTAAATAATTGAAGCCAATTAAAGCTTTGAAGAAATATTATGCATATGAAATGCAGTGGAGGATCATGGAGGAAAATGCATGGTTGTAACTTGAGCCTTTTGCTCCAATTCTGCACTGCATTGTAGCGTACTAAATAACGATTCTATTATCTCGGAGAACTTTGTTCATATGAGGGAATAGAATAGGGAGATATTTTATGGTTAAAGGTTTTATTTCGTTGTATTTAATCTTGTATGACGTGATCAGTGACGGAGCCAAAATGTATAACGGGTATGGGCCAAATTAAATATATATAATTTTTTAGTTTTTTAATGTTTCTCGATTTTTATGGCTTTTTCTTTTACAATGTTTTCTTTTTAATTTTTGGGAAAAATCATATTCAGGCGCTAAATTTTTATATGATTTGAATTTAGTCATTGAGTTTCTAATTTTAAAAATATGGTTCTTAAGTTTTGCTCATATTTTAAATAGGTCTCTCTATCATTTTTTCGTCAAAATAAATGGTTTGTAATATATTACATATGTCTCAATTGAATTGTTAGCGTTCATATCAACATCTAATATTAATGTCATATCATTAAGCGTCAATTCATCCATAAAAGAAAAAAACAAAACAAAAGACAACTCAAAAAACAAAAACAATATTTTTTTGTCATTTTAATCTTATAAATTTGTAGAGTTAAAGGGATAATCATTAACTTTGATGTTAAGATAAACCTTGTGTGTCAAATGAAACATACGTGACAAATAGAAAATTGTTAATTTTGACGATATAGTAATAGAAGGACCAATTTCAAAACTTAAGTAAAACTTATAGTCCTTATTCTTAAAATTAAAAACATAAAAACTAAATTCAAATCAGATAAAAACTTATAAATTATGAGCTAAAAACTACTCTATACTATTACAACCAAAAACGTGAACTTGCGTTAAGTGGTTTTTGCACTGAAATATTGATGTGGTTCTACCGTTTTTTTGCGAGGTATATTTTAATGTCAGTTAAGGATGAATCAATAAAATAATCATTATTCAAAATTAAGCGGAATAAGGTTAAAAATTAGTGCGCAGTTATTCTGCCTAGCAAAAATCAATGAGACAAAGGTAGTGCATATTCGTATCATTTTCGGGCCGCGGGGCCTTTCTGTTACTATTACAATACAAAGGACTTCAGTCGGCTAACCCATTAATAGAGAAACCCACTTAACTTTAAAACCTCTTAACCACTAAAACCCAATAAACTACAATTCTGGCTACTTTTTAAATATTCATTCGGCTTTTTATATTTTTTTAATATTTTTGAATAAAATTATTTTTTTTTTAATATTTTTTTTTATAATACCTATATCCAACTCTTTAAATAGTACCTATTTTATTTATTTATTTAAATATTCAAATTTAAAAAAAGAAGAGGTGAAAGGATAAATTAGAAAGCGAAAAAAGTTAAAAAGATAAATATTATTTTCATTAATTTAAAGGGAGAGAGTAGAGAGTAAATTTAGACTCCTTATTTCTTTTTTTTAAAAAAGTAAAGTTAAAAAGGCTATATACATGATTGGACATATTGGTCCCAATCTAACCCATTACATGCAAGTCCAAGCCAATAAACTTTAATTGTCGACTTTATTATATAACTTTGACTCTATTAGTCATACTCTATGGGAATCAGCGTTTTGTTGTATTTTTTTTCTTTTCTAAATGCTCATCTTTGATGCTTTTGAGGGATTCCGTATCCTCTCCAGTTGGAGTTCAAACAGGGGGAGGGGAGGCCGGGTCAATTTTGAAAAATGGAGGGCGAAAATTGTAATTTTTTTTACAAAAATTTTTTTTTTTTGTAATTACATTTTACCCTCATTTTTTCAATCGAGACCGGCTCCCCTCCTG
>FXXK01000881.1:0-15472 GCA_900184695.1 Betula pendula
CCCCTAGAAGATGCACAAACATTTTCCTTTTAAACAATAAAAGAATGAGATAAGGATATCAGTAGTAAATGTTATAACATTTCCCTAAAAATATAGTGTCAAGTCAGCTTAGAAGATAGGAAGGACCACAATAGATGCCCAAACATTTTTTTTTTTCAAAAAAATATATTTTAAAGGCCAAAAGATGGCCACGTCATTCATCACTATGTTAACACAATACTTCTCATGTTAACGGCTTAAACGGCAATGGGACCATCCAAAACTCCTTACCAGAAATCTGAATCCTTCGCCTTCGATTCTTTTCCTCCGGTAAAAATCTATTCTCTCCCGCATCTCCATCAGACTTGTTCCTTTGAGAGGGCATCTTGCTGGGTTTGCTGAATGTTTTGTCACTCTTGTTAGGTGCTTGTTAGAATGCCCAAGTGACCAAGAGAGGGAGAAGGCCGGCCCCCAAACATTGAGATGAAAGAGATCTGTTATTGTTTCGGATATTGTGGATAATAGGTGTTTGTTCAAATGCCCAAGTGACGAAGATCATGCATGATGCACTCCACAATGAAGTTTTTTGGGTGTGTGCCAAGGCGGAGCAGAGCTTGGGTTTTGGAAGATGTATGTATAATACGTTTATATCATTAAAAAGGAAATGATGATACATGAAACCTCGTGTGAATTAATACGCATGTTAACGGACAAACATTGTATTTGTAGGAAGGCGCGCTATATATGCATGGTACGACAGTGTGATTATGGATGGATTTCGCTCCAACATATCACAAAACCTCGTGTGAATTAATAAGCGGTACGTTGTGAGTTTTTCTTTTCTCTCTAAAATCGTATACCTGTTAAATGTTGATCTTGCTCATAAGAATTTCAAGGAAAAATACTAATGAGAGATAAAGGCAAGATCTATGCATAATACGTTTAGATATTGTAACTTACTTAGGCGGCATGTAATTGAATGCACGATTGAAAGTACTCCTTCAATTTAGTTTACAAAGCACTAAGATTATATTTAGTACACCAAATTATCTTCTCAGTACGCTGTCATAGTTACAAAGTGTCGTGTTAAATAGGCTTAGCTGCAATAAAACCATGACACATTAGTATTAGAATATAAATTAAATGATATAATTTTTTTTATCAGTCTAAATTTTTAAGATAAATAGTGATTTAATATGATATCAGAGAAAATGTCCTAAGTTCAAACTTGTCTCCGTCATTCACATTTTATTTCAATTAAATATTTCATATGTTGGGCCTCACAAATTAAGAAAAAGTTTGAACTCACACACAAGAGAGAATGTTAGAATATAAACTAAATGATTAAATTAACTATTTCTTATCAACTTAAGCATTATTTAACTTAAACTTTTAGGATAAGTAGTGATTTAACATAATATCATAACAAATGTCTTGAGTTTGAACCATGTATCCGTCAATTCACTTTATTTTAGTTAAATATTTTAAGTATTGGGCCTCATTTATTAAGAGAAAGTTTAAACCCACATGTGATATTTCACGTGTTGGGCCTCAGTTAAATATTTTTTTAAATGATTAATCATTTCCTTAAAGTTTAAGCTTTTGAGATTAGTATTGGTTTATTATGATATCAGAGTAGAGATTCCGAGTTTGAACATTGTCTCCGTCATTTATCTCTCATTTCAATTAAATATTTAACATGTTGGACTTCACTTATTAGATGAAGTTTGAGCTCACACATGAGGTTAGAGTGAATATAAATAAATGATTAAAGTTTTAACACAAGGCAACTTTGGTGGGCGGTATTCTACATATCTTGTATCTAGGGTTGGGAGTCGGATAACTCGGTAACAAAATAGGCATTTTCGCATTTCGCACCTCCACAGTTGGTAAAGTTGGAATTTTCACCGACTTCTTCCACCAACCTTCTTTTCCATCACCGATAGGTCGGTTATGGTGGTGGTCGGTAATGTCGGTCAATAAAGTTGAAATCTCAAAACCAATCCTTTAAAAAGTAGAGAAATGAAAAAGTCGGTTAGTTATAAAATCCATTCTGCCTACCAACTGAAATTTGTCGAAAATGAAAAAAAAATGTTCCATCTACCGGCCATTGGCCGGTTAGGCGGTGACGGGCGGTGTCAGAGTCAGTTGTCGGACGGCATGCAGTTGTTTTGGACAGCCCTACCTGTATCTAGGGATTTCTATTATTATTAACCTCCAAAATATCGTTGGCTTCATAATTGGACCAGTCTTGTTTCCGAAACTTTATCAAGTCTTCCACAACAAAAATGTAATGCAACTGCAACCATATATTATGTCAGGGCCTCAGCAAAATAAACAGGTGGAGAGATTTCTTGCCTTTTGGGTCGTTATAGCCTTTAAGCGATGCCAACTAAGCGACACAAATGGGCCCCTTTTTTTTTTTTTTGGTGATGTATCCAAGACTAAAACGGGTCAAGTCGTAGCACTAGCCGCCATTCACGGGAAACAGATTGATCATAAACCTTGGACCCCAATGGTAACCATCAAACGAGGAGAAAAGAGCCCAAGGCTTGGGAAACATCACTTTTCGAGAGCCTTAGAGGTCACGCAGTTACAAAAGAAGACAAAGAATGATGCTAGCTAGCAGTGTAATTAATTTAAGAATATGGCCTTCGGTCTTGTTTTAATCGGAATTGGACCACTGAGATTAGGACATTAATATCCCTTATATAAGTCCTGTTGAGAATTTTACTACATTACAAAAATAATGCATGTGGCTACGTTTTGTGGTGGTGGTGGTGCTAAGTAACGTGGTTACATGTGATGGAGATGAGAGAGAATGGAGCGCGAGTGTTCGATGCTCCAGGTTTTTTTTTGTTTTTTCTTCAATTTCTAATCATATGAATTTGTTAATAAAAAAATGGCGTGGAAATCAAAATTATAAATTGATGGATCAAGTTTGGGGGCTGTTACAGCACCCATATATCCTGTAATTTTTTAAAGGCTTGGATTTGATTTTATTTTTTGAAATCAAATTCAAGCCTTTGAAAGACTACAGCTTGGATGCTATTACAGCACTTAAGCCAAATCCTAAATTGATGATGTGCAGTATCTTTGTACGATGCAAATACTAGTTAATTTGTAGAAGTATTGTACTAAAGATGGTACGTACGTAGTACCTCTAACATTTTTCTTCATTTAAATGGTCTTTTTTTTAAAAAAAATAAATACAAAATCAGTCCGAATAGTTTCAGCCATTTTTAATTAGCTCATTGTAATATAAAAATTGACTAGAAACTCCTTATGGCAAGCAAAAAAATACAAATAGGTCCATGCACATAACTTTTGTCCAAAATTTTAAAGGAAACCGTTAGAATGTTACGTCAGTAGGTGTTACTTACAATAACAATAAATAAATAAATTTAAAATTTAAGAAAAAAAATATATTGTGAGTGCACTTCGGAGGTTTGTATCGTGTTTGGTAAAATATAAAGAAAAATAGTAGTTAATATACCTTGATGCACCCAAGCCCATTAGCTTAAGCTTTTGTGCTAGAGTGGTGTCATAATATGCGTATTAATGTACTCTTGTTTGACACTCTTAGCGTTTCTCTCCCTAACAATTGATATCAGAGCCTATGGTTAGTCTTTCGCTGTTGTTGATACGAATGTCTTGATTTGAACGTTTGGTTTGACTCCGGTAAAAGAGTTTGCTGTTGCTCTTAAAGTACGCATAACACGCTTTGTTTGTAAGGACTCATACACGAAGGAGAGTTGGGTCAATATGGGAGAAACTCACAAGTAAGAAGGGGATTTATTGTGAGTGATAAAGTATAAAGAAAAATAGTAATTAATGTACATTGGTGGATCCAAGCCCATTAGCTTTTAAGGTTTTGGGATAAAAGTGATGTCATAATATAAATATTAATGTACTCTTATTTGACTCCCTTGATGTTTCTCTCTCAACCAAAACAAAAAAAAAATGAGTGGAGGTAGCCACCCAATCTAGGTATCAAAAGCAATGAAGAGTAATGTTACGTCACTTCGGTGGATAATTATCATCTCAATTTCAAATGATATAGATAGTATTTAGTCCCTTTAGGTGTGTGCATGCATTTATGTGAAATGAAAGTATACAAATTTTAAACTTATGTTATGTTTGGTACACGGAATGACTATTCCAATGAATAACTTTTATTAAAAATAGAATGAGTGAAATAGATTAACTTTAGAATAGCCATTCTGATATCTATAGGGGAATGACTATTCATTCAATTGAGAGAATAGCCACAATTGAGAGAATTCATTTAAGATGAATGTTTATTCATTCAATTGAATGAATAGTCATTCCTTCATGACTATCAAAATGACTATTCCAAAACTAATCTATTCCACTCATTCTATTATTAATAAATGTTATTCCTTGAAATATTTATTCTGCATATCAAACATGTCTTTAAAGTCATATTAAGTTATAAGTCATGACTATATACAAAAGTTACATGTTTACAAAATAATATTTAAGAAAAAAAATAAAAAATTTCCATGGAATACAAAATTTTTCTAGTTTGCTATATAGACATGTACCAAAAAAAAAATAAAAAATCTAAAAAAGAACTAGGCATTTCCTTCGAATTATGCTCGACAACGGTCTTTTATTGAATAAAATTTATTCATTATCATTTATGTAGTGAAATTTTTAGCAAATTCTTTTTCAATATAAAATTATAAACTACCAAATTAACGTTGCCAGGGCCCTAGTATAAAAATATTATTGTTATAGGGATTGTAAAAAATTTTGGCGTTGTCAAAAACCCTTCAAAAAACCATGTAGGTCCACCTTGTATATATGATCGATTTCACAGTATTTAATTTTTTAAAAAAGATATGTCAACACTTACTTTATACATAATATCATTAAATGTATCACCTTTAAATTATGACCACATATAAAATGAATAGCATTCCTTTAAATTTGAAATGAAAGACAATCCTATTTCGTGAAGATCAGTTTGCATTACTATTAATGAAATCCTATTCTGGCGTAAAGTTGGGGGGTCAAGAATCAAGATTGCGGGCCTTAGGGGAAGTGGATATTCCTCCGAATCGTCTCTTATGAAAAGAATCCAATTAATGGATGTCAATAGCCTATCCTCATTCATGCTAGCTGATTTGTCTGGTGTCGCATGTTTGTGTGACTCTCACTCCGAAGCTATAAATTGCTTTAAAAAAAAAAAAAAATGCTGCACATTTTTATTTGATATTTAAATAGTGCATTTGGAAATCAGCTTTTAAAACCAATTATCCAACCTTGACTTGGACTTGATGCAGAATTTTCCAGCACATCAAAATTGTAATCTTAATCTACGTCTCCAAAACTTGTCTCAATTTGGTTGCCTCAGGTCGTCTCTTGGCTGTGAAGTAATAATTTATGTGGATTTTGATTTCTATGAGAAATGAACTTAAAAAGTACTTGAGCACAAACTGAACCATAAAGAAAATAGAAGAAGGTAAAAATGTGGAAGTACCTGTTAGTGCTTTTTCATGTATATAATAACTTTTTTTCCTTTGATTTTTTATTTTTGTTTTTTGTATTGTTTGAGGAATAGTCCTACATCGCCTGTGGACAAGATCTTGGACATGTTTATAAAAGTGGGCAATCCTCCCTATCAAGCCGGTTTTTATGGGATGAGTTAGGCCCATGAATTTGTTTCATGGTATCAGAGCCTACCACAAGGACGAATGGGCCATACTACTTACCCCCGTGACAAGGACCAGAAAAAATATTGGCCTGCACGTGAGGGAGGGTGTTGAGAATAGTCTCATATCGCTTATGGACAAGATCTTGGGCATGTTTATAAGAGTGGGCAATCCCTCATATCAAGCCGGTTTTTGAGATGAGTTAGGCCCACGAATTTCTTCATATTTGACAACTTCATGTAAGAATTTTTTCTAGTACTTATATATATATATATAATAATATATAACTATATATATATGATATATATATATATGATTTTATCTCCAGACTGAAGGTTTCTTAATTTTTCTTTTTAATATAATTAGGATCTTCTATTATTTATATTATAAGATAATTTTTTAATTATTTTTTAAAACAAATTATTTGAGTTACTAGTGTGTTGTCCTTTATTTCACTAGTTGTCTCTGCACTAGTTGTCCTTTATTTCATCTTCTTCTTGAGATTTGGACGAGCTGGACACATTAGTAGTGGCATTTTTTACTAAGTATTGACACATATTTATAAACTTTTATAGCTATACTTTTTGTGATATACATGCTATACATCTTGTGATGTCATAAATAATTCTATTTTTGTTTAAATGTGTTTATCATATTTTTAAGTCTGGCTCTACAATAATAATTATCTAACTCCGCCACTATATAAATAACATACATGATCGATTCGCCAAGTTTATAGCTGAACCTCCAATGGCCAGAAAAACCTCTAGTACTCTTTCATGGCTTCTCCTCCTTCAGTCTAGCCTTCACTGTCCTTGTTGGTCACTCAAATTCTCAGAATGACCGAAAGGCAAATATCTTAAAACTGATCTCTTATAATTTATGGCCAATATTACCAAAAATTGGCCTTCTTTTCCGTGTTGGAAGATTAACAGGTTTCTTTTCTACCCAATGATAATGTGTACGCAGGCTATATTGTGTATATGGGCAACAGGCAGATGGACATGGACGAGGTTTCCACATCATCCCTTCACACAAGCATGCTACAAGAAGTCATTGGCAGGTACGTTATAAAAAGCATGCACACAAATATATATGGAAACCATTAGGAAATCTATCTGATTCTTGAATTCCTGTTATAACGTGCTTTTCGAATTGTTCGTGATAAAGTTTTTGGAAAAAGAATTAAAAAAAATAGAGTTATAGATAAAATTTCAGTCTTTAAGCACGAGTGGTTTACTTAACTTTTTGACAATGAGATTTTAAGTTACTTCAAGTAATTAAGTTATCATTAACATTCTCTCTTAAGGGAAAAGATATATTTCACCTTCTTTTGGTTTTTTATTTTATTTTTATTTTGTGTGTGTGTGTAAAGATACCTTTCAAATGGCAATGATGTTCATTTTAAAAAAAAAAAAAACAAAGGAAGGAGAAACTAGGCTTATAGCTAGTTCTGTCAATCTATACAGCAATTTGTAATATAATATATCCCCCAGTCTAACAATTTTATTAATAAAAATGCTATTTTTTCATCTCTATCTATATTTTTTTCAAATCCACCATTGAAGCCATATGACCCACATGTAGGTCATACATATACAACGGTAAATTTGAAAAAAAAAAATTAATAAATAAATAAATGGGAGATGGAAGAGTGAAATGTCTTATCTTTTATTAATGCATGGACCCTATCAATTTACTATTTGGGGTTGCAATGAGCCCCTCCATTAACAATTTCCAGAGATAATAAATCCTGTCAAAGTTATGTGTTAGGGATTGAAATGCGCCTAGACCTCTAACTTGTGGAATTTATATGCTTACATTCAGCAATATTGGACCAGAGTCTCTGCTCTATAGCTACAGGAGAAGTTTCAATGGATTTGCAGTGGAGCTAACTGAGCAAGAAGCTCAAAAAATGACTGGTCGGTTAACAAAATTCTCCCCCCAGCCCCCAACTACCCACGGGTTGGAGAGTATTCTTAGAATTAACTAATGTTTTCTATGTCCATTACAAAATGTTGTGACAATTAACGAATATGTAGGAATGGATGGCGTAGTGTCCGTGTTCCCTAGCGAACAAAAAAAGCTTCATACAACAAGGTCATGGGACTTCCTTGGCTTTCCGCAACAAGTTCCTCGAAAACCTGTTGAAAGCGACATCATTATAGGAGTTCTTGACACTGGAATTTGGCCGGAGTCAGATAGCTTTAGTGACGAAGGATTTGGTCCACCACCTACCAAATGGAGGAGCACCTGCCAAGCCTCGACCAATTTCACTTGCAACAAGTACATATATATCTGTTCACTAAATGCAGAGACACACACACACATGTAGAAAGAGTCAAAAGCACCACTAACAAATGTTGTTACACTTAATTATGCAGTAAAATCATTGGAGCAAAATATTATCGTAGCTCTGGAGATTTTGACGAAAATAGTACTGTCAAATCTCCCAGAGATTCAAATGGCCATGGGACACATACTGCATCAACAGCAGCTGGGAACCTAGTTAGCGGGGCAAGCCTGCTGGGGTATGGCTTGGGAACAGCACGAGGAGGGGTTCCATCAGCACGCATTGCTGTGTACAAAATATGTTGGTTCGATGGTTGTTTTGATGCTGACATTCTTGCTGCATTCGACGATGCCATTGCTGATGGCGTTGACATCATCTCTCTTTCCGTTGGTGGACACCAACCTCACAACTATTTTGAAGATTCAATTGCCATTGGTGCCTTTCATGCTATGCGAAATGGAATATTGACATCAAATTCTGCTGGTAACGATGGTCCAGGTCTAGCAACCATCGCAAACATTTCGCCATGGTCTCTCTCTGTGGCTGCAAGCACTATAGATCGAAAGTTCTTCACTGAGGTCCAATTGGGTAACAACAATAGCTATGAGGTAACTAAAAAGTCCATCCCCGTGTTATGTAAGTATATTATTAGTAGATGCTACTATATATCTTCTTCATTTACTCCAATATTTTATTAGTATCCAAATTCTAATTTCGTTACTCTACGTGTAGGGAATTTCAATTAATACTTTTGACCTCAAGAATGAAATGTATCCAATAATTTATGGTGGAGATGCACCAAACACAGGAAGAGGTTTCAGTAAGACCGTTTCCAGGTAACTACAAAATGAAATGCATCCAAAAATTAATAATTTTGATGTGCATAATTAAGGACAAAGGGAATAAGTTTAACCATTTGCTTTTGTTTGCGTAAATCTATGAAACTTAGCAGGTGAAATATTCGTTGTGTTTCAGACTAGCAGTACCAATTAATTGTAGACACATTCAACATGATAATTAAAATGGAACTTAATTTTGCTAAAATACAGGTATTGCAGACGAAAATTCACTGGACGAAGATTGGTGAAGGGTAAAATTGTACTTTGCGATATCCGGACTACAGGGGAAAGGGGAATTCTTAGCTGGTGCTGTGGGTACTGTGATGCGAGGCCAATCACGCCAAGATGTTGCCCAAATCTTTTCCATTGCCTGCATCTTACCTTCGTTTTGAGGATGGTAGCAAAGTGTACTCATACATTGAACTTTCGACAAGGTATCAGTCTAAAATAACTTAGAAAATGAAAGGAGTTTGCCAAACTTAATTTATAATCCTAAAGAACGCACACATTAATTTACAGAGGCGCAACTGCGACTATTCATAAGAGTAATGAGGGTAAAGATACATTTGCCCCTTACATAGTCTCCTTCTCGTCAAGGGGTCCCAATCAAGCTACACCCAACATTCTCAAGGTACTAATCTTATTTATATATATTTGCGCTCTTGTATGACTTATCTTGTACGTTGAATGTTTTTTTAACTATTATTAATTTGTGCTGCTATAGCCGGATTTAGCTGCTCCCGGAGTTCACATTCTAGCCGTATGGTCTTCGATTTCCCCAATTTCAGAAGTTAAAGGTGATAACAGATTGTTGCCATACAATATAATCTCGGGGACATCAATGGCTTGCCCACATGCTACTGGGGCGGCTGCTTACATCAAATCCTTTCACCCCACATGGTCACCTGCTGCTATCAAGTCGGCTCTCATGACTACTGGTAATGCATATCTATCTATATGATTTATATTCCTCATTCTTGATAATTTATTGCATGTACACATACCATAACCATGACTCCCATCTGGTGAATAACTTGTAGCTGTCCCCATGAGTGCTGAAAAGAACCCCCATGCTGAATATGCATATGGAGCAGGCAATATAAATCCTCTTAAGGCTGCAAATCCTGGTTTAGTATATGATATTGATGCACTTGACTACATAAAATTTTTGTGTGGCGAAGGATATAGTACCAAGTTATTACAACTTGTTACTGGGGACAATAGTAGCTGTTCTGAAGCCACTAATGGCACAGTCTTTGATCTGAATTATCCTTCTTTTGCTCTACTCACGTTGTCCTCCAAATCTGTTAGTCAAGTTTATAATCGGACCGTTACAAATGTTGGATCACCAACGTCTACGTATGAAGCTATTGTGACAAGCCCACTTGGACTTGGTGTCAAAGTGAACCCTAGCGTTCTATCATTCACATATGTTGGACAAAAGCTATCATTTGGGCTAACGATTGAAGGAACTACAAATAAATCCATTGTCTCTGCTTCTTTAGTGTGGGATGATGGAACATTTCAAGTGAGGAGTCCCATTGTTGTGGCTATTGATGATGCATGACATTCTCTGGTACATATATGTATTACGTACGTAAATAATAATCGAAGCAAAAGCTTTGAAGGAATCTGCATGAAAGATTAAAATGAAAGCAGTTTGAAGACAAAGGACTAAAAAGTTGTAATTTGAGCCTTTGCTCCAGTTCTGCAGTGCTGTGTAATTTGAACCTTACTAATTTATTAATGATCTATTCTATTTCTACCTAGTTTTTCTTGTAACTTATTGTTCTGTCTATGTTTATATGTGTATGTCTAAATGGGACAATCTATCCCCCGATTGCCACGTCATTCATCACTCTATTGACACAATGCTTCTAATGTTAATAGCTTAAACGGCAATAGCACCATCCAAAGCTCGTTACCGGAAATCTGAATCATTCGCCTTCGATTCTTTTCCTCCTTTAAAAATCTATTCTCTCCCGCATCTCCATCAGATTTCTTCCTTTGAGAGGACATATTGTTGCTATATATTCTTGCTGGGTTTGCTTAATGTTCTGCAACTCTTGTTAGGTGCTTGTTAGAATGCCCAAGTGACCAAGAGAGGGAGAAGGCCTCCGAACATTGAGATGAAAAAGAGCTGTTATTGTTTCTGATATTGTGGAATTTAGGTATTTGTTCAAATGACCGATCGAGTTAGCAAGAATGCACTCCACAATGAAAGTTTTGGGGTGTGTGCGAAGGCAGAGTAGAGCTTGGCTTTTGAAAGACCAATGTATAATATTGTTATATGTATTAAAATTGACATGAAGTAATATTTAGTGCTTTGTAAACTAAATTGAAAGACTTTCAATCGTGCATTCAATTACCCTCCAAGTAGCCCAGAAAAAAAAAAAAAGATTACCCTCTAAGTTACAACATATAAACGTATTATACATAGATCTTGCCTTTATCTTCCAGTAGTATATTCCGAGAAATTCTTATGAACAAGATCCACATTTTACAAGTACATGATTTAAATTTTAAAAAGAAATAAAAAACTCACAACAGCTTATTCACACGAGGTTTTGTGATATGCTGGAGCGAAATCCATCCAACAAATCTAGGGATTTCTATTATTTGAGCATTAATAATAGCTTTTCTTAAATTTTTTTCAATGTAGGAAACAAAACTACTTTTTGTTTTCACTATTTAAATAAGCTCCATAACAGATTCTTTTATCATTTCCTTATACCATTTAAATAGTATTTAAATTAAATGTCAGGGAAAGAGAAACCATTTAAAAATGGTTTAAAATAAATGTTATAGGAAAGAGAAAGCCTTTTATATTAAAATAATGTTAAGGAACCACTTTAGGTTCTCTAGATGAATGGAACAACTTTTAATTCCCTTAGTGTTTCTATAGTATTTAGTACATTAAGAAATTTAAGAGAAATTATTATTCTCTAAATTAAAGAAATAATCATTCCCTTATAGCTATCGGAATGTCTATTTCAAAGTTAATTCATTCAAATTCTTCCATTTTTAATAAAGATTATTCTTTAGAATAGTCATTCGGCGTACTAAATATAATCTAATAGAAGCTGCTGCATAGATTTTTTTGAATTTTTTTTAACAATTTTCTTTACACTAGAAGAGAAAATAGAGTTTAAAAGAAATTGTTGCTAGTTTTCTTAACCTCCAAATATCGGCGTACTAAATATAATCTAATAGAAGCTGCTGCATGGATTTTTTTAAATCTTTTTTAACAATTTTCTTTACACTAGAAGAAAAAATAGAGTTTAAAAGAAATTGTTGCTAGTTTTCTTAACCTCCAAATATCGTTAACAATTCATTGGACAGTGTTGTTTCCCAAACTTCATCGTAGGCCGTAAACCTTGTTGTCTTCCACAACAAAAACGTAATGCAAACTCCAACCATATAATATGTCATGGCCTCCGCATAAGAAACAGGTGGAGAATAATATCACCCTCCCCTTTTGTTTTTGTTTTAAAAACAAAAAAAAGAAAAAAAAAATAAAAAAAAAATCGGTTGAGTTTGCAGGAATAAAAAATTAAAAATTAAGCTCTATCCGTTTTTGTTTTGAGAACAGGTTTATTTGGGTTTTGTGATAAGCACTCCATTCCAATTGCAATCAAGAGTTGACTGAATGAATGAAAATTCTCCAACAAACCAATCATTGGGATGTTAAAATGCATAAGGTTGAGTAGCAGAAGACCGTCGATCAGAGTCCAACGATTTGTCCATTGACGAATGCCGTTCATTTTGATTACAATTTACAAACCAAGATAAATGCTACATGCCATACACCAGCTTGCATCGAATCAGGGCCGGACGATACAAAGCCTGGGTTGTTGTTTCGGCTGGATTTGCATAAGCCCAATCTTGAACTGGACTTGGATTTAGTTTGCAAACCAAAATTTTGTTTTTATAACTTCGTAGACTAAATTTTGGCCAAGTTCTAAGTGTCACAACAAGATGTCTGATTCATAATAATTTCCGTTTGAAAGTTCTAAGTTGTTAACCACAAAAAAAAAAAAAGTTCTAAGTTGTTGCGCGGATTCATAATAACTTATGATAGATTATATTTTATATTCGGATGATATTGTAATATTTTTTATTTAGAGTTAATTGTATCAAATATGGGAGATTTGATTACCATACTTATATTTATCATATACCCTATAAATATGGACTTTTGTATTGTAGACGAACATTAAATTAATGAGTACAATGTGGCTCTAAGGGCCTTTCAGAGTGGTGGACATAAATGTCTAACATCGAACTACCTGTAATTCCTTGTGTTTCATTCTCTCTCTTACTTCCGCTACGATTCCTATATTTTATTATTCCCACACATATTTCAACATGGTATCAAAACCACTTTCTTATGGCCTTCAATAAATGTTTTTGACGTTTCTGGTGTTCCTTCCGATAACCCCATTGTTCCAGTCGTCCACATGTTGTCAGTGACTTTCCCACCTTTACCACATCACTTTCTAGAAAACAAATCTCATAATCAAGCTTTTAAGGCTTAGATCTGTCGATTTGTACAATTTTCGCCGCCAACGGCACTATCACGCGCCTTACACTCAGCAACTTGCCTCGATATTTGCACAATTCAATAGATTTGCCGCCAACGGTTCCACATCAGCAAAATCAGCCAAAAACAACTCTCCAAGCACCCTCACATGCCACAAGGAGTCTCTGTTCGCCAATCCACAAGCCACCAGTGCAGTCCACACGCTCCCACATGCCGAAGAGTGTTCAGTGCATCTGGTCACACGCCCCCAGTTTCTGTCAGCGCATCGTCACGCGCCTCCATGTGCCTGCATTAGAGATCCAGTTTCGCCGGTCCAACATCTAGTTCAATTCGAGCCAATGTCTTTTCAACTTTTTCAAACTGGTTCAGCATATTTCAGTGCATTTTCAAACCAGTTTAGTGGATTTCAGTGCACTTTTTGACCCGGTTCAACGGGTTTAGCCCGTTTTCAAGCTCCAAAAAAAAAAACAAACAAACAAATTGATAATCGGTCCAAGTGGACCACATCCCTTTTGGAAGTTTGGCATGTAGTCGGCTCTTTTAGATTTTAGGGTTAATATTCGGCCATGTTTTGTTGTGATTTGCGGCGCACTTCATTGGTGAATTTTTGCACAATGTGGTTTGGCCCCTCACGGGATTTGACAGCTAGTTTCTGTTACTCATTCCATCATTGTCAATTGCAGCTTGGGTCTTTTGACGGATTGTCTCTGTTTTCCGACTGTGACACAATGTGGTTTGGCCCCTCATGGGATTTGACAGCTAGTTTCCATTATTCCTTCCATCATTATCAGTTGCGGCTTTGAATCTTTTAACAAATTGTCTCTATTTTTTGGTCGTCACTTTCAACCTTTCTCGCCGGCATCGCTTTGATCCAACTACCGACGTCGGCTGCGTTTATATTCCGTTTCTATTTTCAAACTCAAGCTTATAGGATCTTCCATCTTAAGTTTGAGAGGAGATGTTAGAATATACGAAAAATATATTATATTTTCCGTATATTTCATATTTAGGTAATATTGTAATATTCTCTATTTAGGGTTGATTGTAATCAAATTTAGGAGATTTGATTACCATACTTATATTTATCATATACTTTATAAATATGGACTTTTGTATTGTAGGCAAACATCAAGTTAGTGAACACAATGTAGCTCTAAGGGCCCTTCAAAGTGGTGGACGTAGGTATTTAACACCGAACTACCCGTAAATCCTTGTGTCTCATTCTCTCTCTCTTCCGTTATTATTTCTCATATATGTTATATTTCCGCACATATCTCAACAACTTACATTTGAAAGTTCTAATTGTTGTCACAACAAGATGTCCGATTCATAATAACTTATGTTTGAAAGTTCTAAGTTGTCGATTCATAATAACGTACGTTTGAAAGTTCTAATAATTGTCACAACAAGATGTCTGATTCATAATAACTTACGTTTGCAAGTTCTAATAGTTGTCACAACAAGATGTCCGTTTCATAATAACTTACATTTGAAAGTTCTAATAGTTGTCACAACAAGATGTCTGTTTCATAATAACTTACGTTTGAAAGTTCTTTCATGTTTTTGGCAAATCCAATTAGATGAGAAAGACAAATATAAGACAACATTTATAGTACCTTTTAGACACTATGAATGGAATGTAATGCATTTTGGATTAAAAAATACTCTTAGTGAATTCTAAAATATAATGAATAAGATTTTTACACCTTTCACAAAATTCAAAATAGTCTATGTTGATGATGTTTTAATATTTTTAGAATCAGTTGAACAACATTGAAAACACTTCAATATTTTCATACAAATTATACAACATAATAGTTTAGTTTTATCACCAACAAAAATAAAATTATTCCAAAACAAAATTAGATTTTTAGGTCATAATATTTTTCGAAGTACAATTACACCAATTGATAGATCAATCCAATTTGCTTATAAATTTCCTGATGAAATCAAAGATAAAATTCAGCTTCAAAGATTCTTAGGTAGCCTAAATTATGTGTATGAGTTTTATGCAAATTTAAGACGAAATATATGTAAACCTTTGAACAAGAGACTACAAAAAGATCCCCCTCAAAGGATGTAAAATATTTGAAGACTATTTTAATTAAAATAGGAAATAAAGTACAAAAATAAGGTT
>FXXK01000882.1:0-28109 GCA_900184695.1 Betula pendula
AAAAAAATTAATAAAGATTTAAAGCAAGCACGTAGCCCTCAGCCTATTAATGGACAACTCAAGTTTTATAATTTTCAACCGTTACTCTAGTAATGAAAGTGTAACGGTTATATTTCAATAGGGTATAAAACACCCCATTTATAGGTTATTTGCGGTGTGTGAAAAACGTGAGCCTTTTGATATTCACACGAGCTTTTTCTTTATTGTTTTCTTGAATGTATGGAGCATTTAGACTGTGGATACTGTAGATATTGATCTAGCGTGCCCCACCATTGTGAGAAAAAATGTTGGAGAATCAAGAGCGAAAGCACGTAAAACAACTACATCAGATCCTATATTCGGTGCATAAGAGATACCGAATAATTTTATTCCGCTGTGTATTATATTTCTAACATTGGTATCAGTGCCATAGTCAGTTGTTCCTGTGTTTTATTCTTGTGAGAATAATGATTCTTGAATATTTGCATTTGCTATTTTTGGGTGTTAATGTAATGTTTTTCTATTTATTTTGATTATTGAGTGTTTGAAAGAAAAGAAATAGAATGAATCTGAAATGAAAATATCATAGATTAAAAGAAAAAAGATAATGGTTGATTCGAGCTCCACCTCAAAGCTCCAAGAAAGTGAAAAATACCAAATGACTCGGACTATTTTCTATCATTCTATGCTATAGAATGGGCTTATAAAGCCTTTCTATTCCTAACAATTTTTACAGCTACGCCTATTAATTTCTTACAATTAAGGCTCACTAACACATATGGATAAAGGTCTACTTATGCAAAAGGCCCGTTACAAAGCCCACTAATCTAATATATTCCTTACAGTTAATTCTCAACACAATCGTTGATCTGCCTTGTGAGCGCTGTACCGGCAGCGGCTGCATTGCCAGAGAAGTGGTAGCGCTGCCCACACAACGAGGTGGTGCCGCGCACAGCCACAGTGAGCAGTGGCCGCAGTGGCGTGCGCAATGTGATGAGAATCCTAACACACTGATGCCAGCATCGGTGCGTGTACAGCAGCGCTGCAGCGGGCGCTCTCGGTAGTGGCAAGGCCGCGCGAGGCGCCGCTGTCGGGAGGCGCCGCTACACGCCGAACCCAGCGGTGGCTTGTGTTACCGCGGCACGGCCCACATCAGGCCGCTGCGTGCGGCTACATGAAGCCGTCACGCGCCAGATTTGGCCGCCGCTTATTGGGTGGCGATGATGGCGCCTTTAGTGGCCGCCATGTTGGCCTGGCGGCGAGACCGCCTTGGTGGGTTGAAGATGGTGCGGCAGGAGTGCAGCAGAAGATAAAAGAAATAACGGGTCAGTTTTTTGGGCTCGGGTAGGGTTCCAAAATCGAATGGGCTTGGCCCATGTTTAATAAGTTTTGTTTAAAAAAAAAGAGGGCCAGCCCAAAGCCCCGCGGGTCGGACCAGAACATTGGACCGGACCCATTGGAGTCGGTGGACTGACCCGCCGGTTTGACCCAGAGCCAAGAGGAAAAAAAAAAAGCGGTTGTGGGTAGAACCGCTGCCGTGGGTTTAAAATTTTTAAGCATATGATCCACTGAGCCGAAAGAAAGGTTTGGTTCTTAAATCCTTTCACTATATTTTATATTGTGACATGAATATGTTTTATCTGCACATGATTAACATGTGGCTTATTTCATGGAATTTTATTTATGATTATTCCATATATGTTTGTGATTGGAATTTTCTTTATAATTATTCCATGTATAACATGCATAATATGGATGGCAAATTTTAAATTATTGGATTTTTTTTTTGTGTGTTTATAAATCCAATATGTTTTACAATGATATTTTTTTGAGAAATTTTAAAATATGCCAATATTTATTTTTTTGGAAGTTGCATGTTATGATCTATATAATTACATATAAGATATGTAGCATGACCTTAGTGTGGTTATTCATAATTTATTCCATAATGTTAGAGAATAAATTAGTATATATGCCTAGAATTACATATTGATTGTTGAACTTAGTGGGAGTATGGTTGAGTAGAGTTTATATTTTAAACTTCTCCCATACAAAATTTGCGCGTTAAATGAATTAGAGGTGGTAACGTACTACTTACGGCGCGGGAGATGATTATGAGCCTAACAAAATTTTCGATCTAGCGACTTGTAGGAAATTACCATTGTCTAATTTAGGTTAATGCTGCAAATTAAATATGTGTGGGCTAAGATATTACGCATAGTTATTGTAGTGACATTGAGATAACCTAGATGAACTAGAAATCCTAGAGATTTGATAAGCGGCTTAAATGACGCATTAATCTCAAAAACCTTAGAAATTTGGTGTGCGACTTAAATAGCGCATTAATCTCCTCCCAGAGCAATTGTTGGGAATATAAGATGATGATATTTGTTAGAGTAAGACTGCCTTAGACCATCGTCATTTTGAAAACCTCAACAATTTTATAAGTAAAATTTTTATGCGCGTAAGTTGCATGCACTACAATTTTCATAGAAATTAAAGGGGATTAGTTGACATGGGGAAGCAAACCACTATTTTTGCCTAAGAGAATTTTGTGGGTACAAAGTTAAGTTGCGCATTTTTCGTAATGCAAATCTTATTTGCTTCCATAATTTTGGGTTGAGCATTATTAATTTTTTTAAGTAACTTAAACAAGATTAACTCATAGATAGATGCATACTCTCAAGAGTCGCTAGGGTGTCTAGTTAGTGAGAGCTTTAAAATTTTAATGTGCAATAAAAATATTTAAATATTCTTAGACGACACATTGCTTTAAAATATTAGCGGTGCGCCTTTGTGGCAAAGATAATAGCACTATTAATATTACTTAAATTTTATTTTTTGCGGGACATATGGGTCTAAGCAAAAATGTAAAATTTTGAGCGCTCCATGAAATATGAGTTGAGAGTAATGTAATTCCAAGTGCCTTGGTGGCAAGCATGGTAGTTATGGCAAAGTCTAAGACAACCAAGTACGACTTAATTAGCCTAAACATATTGTTGGTGGTTGCATTGATGCAAAAAGGGTTTAAGACTGGTATAATTTCTCGTCTAAATTTTTTCTTATCTCTCTTATAGTGGATTGTAGAATAGGAAAATAGATTGGATGAGCGAGAAATAGAGAAATATCGCTAGTTACTAGACAGCGACAACGACTAAAAAGTCATAAATGAGTGCATTAGTTGCACACTTTTACAATTTTTTAAGCACTTTAAATATAGTGATATTAATGAAGTAGGTACCCATGTTGGTTCAAGATTTTTTAGAAAGTAGTGGTGTCAATGAGAATCCCAAGAGGTTTAGAATTAGATGGTGATAAATTAACTCTATGATATTATTTATCGTTTGGAGAAATAATACGTTAATTATGCCATAGGGCATGGGATGATGGGTAAAGAAGCTTGAGAAATTGAAAGTTTTCTCACTTATGAGAATTCTCTCATTTATTTAGCAAAGTCAATTTAATAATAAAAGGCAGCATGAGCATCTCCTACAATTAATCTATTCCTATGTTAGCGTACTAATAACTCTAAGGACGTGAACTATAAATTGTCTTTTCATATAAATGCTAGATGGTTAAAATTTTACTTCTCAGAAATTTCAAAATATTTTTTATGTATGAAAATTTGTTTGAGAAAATGAGAAGAAAAATATTTTTTCGGACACAAAATATTTTTGCGAGAAAATGAGAAGAAAAATAAGTCTTTTGAAAACTTATTTGAAGTTATATGATGAGAACAATTATCTCGCAATATTGTGATTTGTTGAGAATAACATGTTATATCACAATATTAGGTTAATAATGGTGCAATATATTTGTTACATCACATTTGTGTAGATGTAATAGGTATTGCCACCTTAGTCCTAATAAGTGGTTCTTAGATTAATTTCATTTGCTTATCTAGTATGGTGTTGAGTGACCATAAAATTAGTTGGCGCAATATAAATTTCAATTAAAGATCTAAGTTATTTTTTTTTTGGTTGAGTCAAGGAAATTCTTGGCGAGGGTGAGGAATTGCATTTTTTAATGTCAAAGAGAATAACTTCTATAAGGTCTTGGCACAAACCAAGACCTTTGTGCCCTCTAATGAGGGCTTGACACCTCATGTTATTTCACCAAATGAGAGTAGAATAAAATCATGTGATTGTTTTTGGTGAAAAAAAAAATGAAAAGAAAAAAACCCCACATGAACACTACCCACCACATCGTGAAGCACAGCACAGCCCATGCCTCTCCTCCGCCGTTGCTCCACCACCAGTGCCTTCTAACATTTTTGTCTTTCCCTCTCTTCCGCCATTCAAAACCTCTTTTTCTCGTTCAAGAGATGAACAAAAGATTATGGAATATTTGATGAAAAACTGAAATTTTCTCTCCCCTACCTATCCCAACTGATTCTATGTAGGTGAGGGTGTCTTAATTTTGTTTTTTTGGATACCCATATAGATTTATAGCTCCGATCCATTTTTGCGATAGGCTTCAACTTGTACAGATCTATAGCTCCCTTGGGCAGATTTTATTTTTTTTGACTGGGCATGCAGTAGGCTTGATTGTGTAAGGATGCAGCCTATTGTTCTAATGTCTGTAATTCTCTTTTGGCAAATTTAATTTATGGTCGTCCGGACCACAGCCACCTTTAGAGGATTTTTGGCATGGGCAGTGGTGGAATCGAATAGGGAAAGAGGATTTTCGACAGCTCTTGGTGTGGGCGGTAGATCTCGACGTGGGTGGTGGCTCTGACGTTGATGGTGGCGCGAAGAGCAACTTGTTGATGGAGGCGATCATGTTCTTTGCCAGAGATTTTAGAGGAGGAGAGGGCGGTGGGGTTTGGCGCAATTGACTACTAGCATTGGCAGTGGCTCTTGGCGTGGGAGGCGACTCCTGGCTTGGACGGCGGCGTGGGTGAGCGGTGGGTCAAGAATGAATAGGGGAAGAGAAGGTTTTTTTTTTTTTTCTTAGAGGGAAAGAGAAGGTTTAATTGGGTGTTTTAGTGCTTATTTGATTTGGTCTGATATGCTTATGTGTCAATTGTTTATTGGTGGGCACAAAGTACTTGGTTTGTACCAAGATCGTATAGAAGTTATTCTCAATGTCAAATGTTTTATATTATTTTGTGAAAGACGTTTTATTTTGGAAAAATATTTAATCCCACCTAAACTTAATATTTCAAAATTTTTTTTTATTTGAAAGGTTGCCAAGAATAATGAGAGTAATGATTCTTTGCCTAGTGGGAGTATACCACTAAATGAATGTTTTATCTTGTGGGAGTATACCACTAGAGAAATGACTCCCAAATTTTTACTAGGATATAAGATCCTTGATAAGTAGCGTGGTAGCAATATAGAATTTATTCTCTTGTCATTTATAGACTAGAAGAGAATTTATTATTTGTACTCCGCTAGAAGTATTGAATTCACATGATAGGAATTGTTAGTATAGAATATGAGATTCATTTCACTTGATTGATCCGACCTAGGGTTGTTGATGATTCATTTCACTTAATTGATCCGACCTAGGGTTGTTGATCTTAATTAAGCGTTATAGTAGTGAACGCTGATAAAGTGGACTTGGTCAAGTGTATAGATTTATCTCATGGCATTGAGTGAGTTGTTTTGGTATAACCATCGGTCACACATCTTGAAACTTTTATGCAAGGAGTTGGATAGTTGATTCTCATAGGAGAATTAGAATTGGTTCGTCTTTGTAATGTTTTAGGCGCGAATTATAAAAAATGCAGAGATTGCAACTCGTACATTTTCACGTGGCCTATAACAACTATCTATACAAAGATACCAAATATACTTAGTTGTTATTATTAACGATTTTACTATAAGAATGAGTTCTTTGAATACCATCAACAATCCTCGAAAAGTATTATCTTAAGTGAGTGAATGTTTTTGACGTTTGGTTATCTTGTAATGATAATTGTCGCTTAAGGAATGGTAGTCCTTATTATGAAATAATGGATATGGTTTATGAAACTTAGCTCGGACTAAAGGTCGTATGAAACTATTTGAAGACAAATGGTTTCTAGTAGCTTATATTCAAAACCCATAATTTGAGATGGGGAATACCGAATAATCTATATTATGTACTTTGTGGATGAGATGACTCATACCATTTTGGGTCATCTGTTTCCATTTTGGGTTATCTGTTTCCATTGTGGTTTGCTCATGGGAGTTAATAGTTTGAATTTCATTAGAGGGTAAATATTCTTTCGCTTTAAAGGAGCGAATTTGTGGTGTGATTTGGATAAACCATTAGAGGCAATGATTAGCCTATTGTGATTGTCCTTATAGACATAGTCCTAATCTCTTTACCCTAAATGAATTCAAATGTTTGTTATCTCATATGCTGCTGCTACTAACTACAAGAGATTTATTTAGTACCTTAAAGTCGCAACAAGATTTGCTGACTTAAATCTAAGGTCACCTTGTAAAGACCTTCAAGTCGCAATATGATTTGCTGACTAAAATATAAGGTCACATTGTAGGTTTGACCGAAAATAAAAAGTCGTGATAGAGTCGCGATTTTGTGGTGAGTTATTGAGATATAAAGGCATTTTAGGGATGAAAGTTGAATCTCTTGTTTGATTATAGTATGCGCATTATTTTTGTAGTGTCACGACATGTGTAATCGCGCATAGAGATAAATGGTCTTAAACCACTAGTTGAAAGTTTTTGTGTTTGTAATTGACCATATAATATGATTTCTCTCCTAGATGATGATGTTGCTCGTCGTGCACATGATATGAATGTGTTATATAATCATTATGGCATGACTATAAGCATTTGGAGAGCACACACATATTTACCATGTATTCGGTGTCATGGTAAAAAGGTAAGTTGACGGGTTTAGGTTGGCTCACTCACACGAGCAACGGCCTCTAGCGCTTACGTAGCGAGACGATATGAGACATTGTGTCTTTTAATGCTTATGTAGCATAAAGAGTTGGTTGACACATAAATATGTCGCCCTAGCGAGGGCTAAGATGAGGTCTTTAAAATTGTTAGGACCGTGCATGGATAGCCTACAATCCATGTAGCTTATGATAGCTAGATGCGAGATCTTAATTTGACGCTTGAAGTGGCGAGCAAATAGTGGACTCGAGTTAGGCGCTTGAGTAGTGACTAAACTAAGATCTGTACGGTGTATTGAGTTTAGACATACACTCTTTATTTTGAAAAGAGAACTTCACCGTAGCATCTATTTCATACTTTATGTGCTTATGCGACTGATAGTAGAGGTGAGCAGATCAATTCTTGCTTCCTCACCGTGTGAGTCCCATAGGTCATTGTTAATGACCTTATTTATACTTTTTATGACCTTTGACTATGTTACGAGGTTGAGGTTTTAGTGTCTACTACATTGACATGTTGCTTATAACCATGTATGATGCGGTCTAAAGGGGCATTGCTGGGAAAACGACTAGACTAAAATTAACTAACATGAGGACAAAGGGAAGACTATTTGGTAACACATCTGTATTATGTTTTGTATTAATTGCTAGCAAGTTATGTTGCTTCTTGGATGTTGCAACATAATTGTGGGTACATTATGGTTTTTTTTTTTTTTTTTTGTGGAGTTAAGCATTCCTCTGAGATATCAAATTCGAGATGGATTAGAGATGTTTAATTCGATGTGACCAAATGAGTTGGGGCATAATGAGACACTTATATGGATGTGCTATGTTGGACCTTATAGGATTTGGTATAGTGCTCCCAAAATTTTATGCAGGTGTGCTCGGTGGTCGCACAGTCTATTTGCCAGTATGAACACTATTGAAAACAGATAGAGAGATCAGAGATGCGTGGTTGGGCCATGCCCACTATGTGCGAGTGGGAGATCTAGCATTTAGGGCGCCCATTAGTGAGCATCTCAAGTGTTGTAATGTTCAATAGTTATTCCACAAAGCATTGAAAGTGCAATAAATTTAGAATGTAATGGTTACATTCCATTAATGTATAAAACACCCCATGCATAGGCTATTTGCGGTGTGTGAAAAATGTGAGCCTTTTGGTATTCACACGAGCTCTCTCTATTGTTTTCTTAACTGTATGGAGCATTTAGACTGTGGATATTGTGGGTATTGCTCTAGTAGCGTGTCTCACTACTGAAAGAAGAAATGCTGGAGAATCAAGAGCGAAGGCATGTGGAACAACTACATCAGATCCTATATTCGGTGCATAAGAAGCACCAAATAATTTTATTCTGTTGTGTGTTATATTTCTAACAGCTGCTCCTCAAGTGGGGGGCAGCCAATTTGTCTATAGCCATGGGAAACGGGTTATTGAATACAAATAAAAAAATTAATAAAGATTTCAAAGCAAGCATGAAGAAAAAGAACTCAATTATGAGAGAACACACAAACTCTCAAATGGTCAATTTTATGATGAAATAATAAGAATTTATTTATTTATTTATTGTTTTTTAAATGAGGATTAGAAAAAAGCGATAGTGGGAGTACTTGGACTGCAACATGTTATTGTTTTCAATTGTAGATATGAACTTGAGCGAGCGGCAGATTCTTCTGCAACTGAAAACATTCTTCAGTTGAATTTAAGATGCAAGAGACAATGGATATTGATTCCCCAACCCTATGGAATCATCTTAGATAGTGTGAAGAAATGTAACGCCCCGCCTTTTATTACAAGACGTAAGTGGTATTGTTCGAATAACCACGTGACATTACTGCATTAGAGATAATAAATTCTCGTAGCGGAATAAATATATAAGTACATATCTTTTTTTTTTTTTTACAATACCATAATCTATTTTATCAGCACGGTATATCGACCTAAACATTTAAGAACACATTTCTTATGTTGATCCTTATTAATGAGAATGATAATCATCACATGACACTTTAGAGCAATTTAAAATACATCACAATAAATACATATAAACATGATGTTCTTACATATTATGCCGATCCATATATATCAGGATCGGCATAAGAACTTTGACTATCCTGATCATCATCATCTATTCCTGCACATTCCTCTATATAATTGTGGATATTACTACAATGACATGAATAATTAAGTGAGTCAACTGTTTCAATAAATATAAGAATTACTGATTTCATTAGTTATCACCCTTATGAAAATAACATATTCATATGATTATAAAATTAGCTAAAGAGATTTCCAAACAGAAACTATTTAACGTAGCCGATAAGATAAGCATATGAAAAAGCTAATAAATAATATAACTCCAGCCATACATACACATACACAGACACAGACACAGACACAGACACAGACACAGACACAGACACACACACATATATATGCATTCCACAGCCCATAATAAGGAAACACATAAATACATATACATCTAAAGTAATAAAACAATAGTGAGATGAAATGACAGTTTTAAATGTAAGTTTTATTTCTTTTCTTTTACTCCACTCGTGAAAAGCCAACACTCGGTTAACAGATATTTTTGGAGCTAACACTCCTTCCATATAAAGCTTATTTGTTTGCTACTGGAAGCTTATGGTCCAAACTTCTTGTTATTAAATCTTTCACGGAAGCCTAAGGTCCCATTGGCAACCATCACCCCCTGCTACTTACCAGTTTTGTTATTAATATATTTATTAGTCACAACAGTATTCACAAAATGCATCAATCATACGCAAACAGTTTTAAGAAGTCAATAAATAAATCTGCAATAATTATATTATGAAAATCAGTATTATTTTTCAATAAGTAATTTATACTTATAGTTCTTGTAGACTATAGAAGTGAACACGTTACTGACAAATACTACAATTTAATTTAATCTTTTCATTAGCAAAGAATCTCATTAAATCCTATCAATTTATTCATTTTTACTAATTACTTTTATTTATTAATAATAATCCTTTTTTTGTTTAGTTTTTAATTTTTTATTATTACACTAAATGCCTTATCTCACTTCTTCATCACCCTCTTACACGTGATACGACCAAGCAGTGAGATATACAAAAATAGTTTATTTTAACTTCTTAATTTTACTTAGGCATTATAACGACATATAAAAATAGTATTAGCATTATCAAATATTTTTTTATGGGTATTATTATGAAATTTATATAGTTAATGCCAAAAATATTATTAAAGTAAAATGTGCATTATAACGGCATTTGTATGCTAAAGGCTTAATATTTTTGCATAAAATGGATATAGTAATTCTATCACTATAAATAATGGGTATAATATTTTAAAAACATATGGATGGCATAACTGCATAATTATGAATAATTCATATTATATCTTTGTAAAATTTTGGCAGAATAACAACATTAGTGTAACTAATGTTTAAAAATGTTTTAAAACTTTGGGCACCGTAATGGCGCATTTATGGAATACCCAATTAAATTTTGGCATCATAACAACGTTTTGATAATTTAAATAAACAATATATGAAAGTAGAGTTTAAACTTTGTTTAAAATATTCTCTAGATATAAAACTATGCATTTAAAGTAAAAATGAAAACTTTTAACTTTAATCACTTACCTAGAAAACATTGGATGAAGCCAACTCTCTTAACTTATCTCTCTGGCAGTGAGGAGAAAAGAAACAAGACTCTCTCATTTGAAGATTTCTTTCCTTTTTATAAAACTTTGGAGGGCTAAGATCATTCCTTCTTTTTTCCATCGATGGCTAGGGTACTTAGACGATTAGTAACTATCAGATATCTCTCCTATCTTCACATGCCATAATCACACATTTATTACTAAATATTATTTCATATGTTATCTATTATTCTCTCATTATTACAAATACATCTAATAGTTTAATCAATGGTTTGAGAGTGAGAGTGAATGAGTGATGTGAGTGTACTACCTACTGCAGCATTTTTTTTTTCTTCTTGTTTTTTTGTTTGTTTTTGTTTTTGTTTTTCATCCAGCCACCCTGCTATGTAGTTTGGACGAGTTTTTGTCTTCTTACCAAAATTCAAAAATCATGAAATTTGGAGGGTAGATAGAGGACTACGAGATGAGTATTCTGGCTTTTGAATAAATCAAATCAGAGTTCGTTTAACCTATTTTTATCATATTTTAGTTCAAAGTTTATTTACACTTTCCATTATATCGGAGTCTAAAAAGTGTTTCCATAGATTCCAAATTTCTACCACGTGTTTTACACATACTACATATTTTAGTGGTTAACTTCATAGTAAGAATCCTTTAAGAAATGGTTCTTAACTTTTAAGTCACATTTCAAAGTTTANAAAAGTAAATAATATTCTTTTTATTTCCTTTTAGAAAATATTATAGTTTATAATACTTGTAAGAGTATTTTATGATCCTAAATAATTATTTTTCTTGAGCGTTACGAGAAACATTCTTCTGCAACTCTCTCGGCCTTTGAGCACTGCAGTTACTAGCTAGGCTAAAATCACATCTAAAACCATACTCATATATGGATGATTTCATTAACTCAAGCAAGGATCGATCTTGATTTCATAAGTCTTAGGAACTAGTTTGTTGGTCTCCTGGGGTTGGCAATCCCGGTCTTTATGTTCCTAGTTTTGACTTTGTTACGACCCTAAAGGTCAAGAGTCAATGTCAGACCCTAATTAACAATTAGTATCAAAGTAGGCACCATATCACGGATTGAGTTACGAAGGAGGCGACTTATAAGCTGGATTAAAATGTTTTAGTATTATGTAAGGGTATAATGTTAATTAAGTCATTGAATACTCATATGTGAGTCAAACCACCAAAAAAGAAAGGTTACCATTGAATCAGTACTGATAGAGTGAGTTGTTGTGAATGTCGGAAGAGTTAAGAGTTTAACCAAATCAGTATCCAACAATTTTAGGTCTTTTGGATCAATAGTTTGACCTTTACCAGATCTTCTTGCAGACTTAATCCTCCATCTTCTCTTACAACTTACAAGGCCTCTTTTCAGCCAGCTGTTTGCTTGTTTCGTGAAATGATTATGCCAATAGGACTAGTAATTTATTACCAAAAAAAAAAAAGAAGATAAAAGAAGAAAAAAAAGATGACAAAAAAGAAGGAAAAAAGAAGTATCTAAATTAGAACAAATAGAAACAATATTAGTTCATTAATTACAAAGGTTACAAAGATAAGAGAGGAGGCCAAGCCGCCAAGCCATCATTAAAACTTTTGAGGGTGAAGTCTTAATATTCTTCGTAGCACAAGGGAGAAAAATACAACAAAACGGAAATGCTGAAATTAAAGTCATCGATTGCAAAATAATGAAATGATTAAGTTAAGGACTGTGGTTCCTCCTCCCCTTGTAGTAGTGGACTCTCAATCTTGAGCATTTTTCTTTTTCTAGATGTGGGCGTGTCAATCCCAGTAGGCCATAATAATCTGCACTGCATCAAGTCAAGCAAACTTGACTGCAAATGCTTATTCATCTCCATGACGTGCTTTGTCATTCTTGTGGCCCAAATCCGATTCTCTATGCAAGTTTCCACCTTCATTTGCAGTGCTGCTGGAGTTCCATCTTTCTGCCCATATTCCAAGACAGAAGAGAAAAAGAATCTTGGCAACTGCTTGTGTATACCATAACATTATTAAATGGAAATACTAAAGCATAACATTGGTAAATGTGCCACAGAATCAACTAATTAAGATTTGGATACGGCCCTATTCTCCCGGAATAGGATCCTCTCTATTTTATGGTCATGATTTAAAGATAGTGTATCTAACAGAACTATACATGACGTTAATATTGGCACGTCTTTTAAAAAATTTAAATAATTTGACACTATGTATACCATTAAATGCACTAACTTAATCATGTTAATGAAAGATATATTATCTATTTCAAATGAAATGGAGATGATCAACTTCTATTGCATTTCTGCAGTAAGCTGTCATGGGACATCATATAATTAGGCAAAGTGACTCATTAGTGTTCTTCACAGATAAGGTTCTAAACTTATCTCTATGTGACACTTGATAGTTTGTGCATGAGTCAACAATTGCATGCTGTTCAAGAGAGAGAGAGAGAGACCTCAAAATCAGATATATGCTGGTTCAATGAATCAGTGCTTCGGAAATCAAGGGAAATATGCTTTTCTTTAAAGGAATAGCTTGAGGAAGGGAGAGTGATTTTTCCCTTGCATGAGTTGGCTGGCAGAGGATACTTGTCAAGCAAAGAAACATGGAACTGGTTTGAAATTCTCGGATGGTTTGATACAGAAAGCAGTGAGGACTGTGGAATCACTGTCATATTAGTTACTGCCCCTGCATATACATGAAAACAACAATCTTGGTGATGCTAAATTGGTGATTATATTAGAAGATATGTATGACATATTATGCTTGTGCGTACGCATACATATAAACATGTATTGGGTTTTATATATAAACGTTTGCATGTATTTGTCTCTCACATGCAACTCTCTTATATGATGGGGCAAATGGGTGAGAAATCTACTTGGTTACTAAGAAATACAGAGCAAACAAAGGAAAATTGAAAATTACTTCTTATGTTGTTTGGGTTTCTCCACATGCATATGTAATATGTTTGATTCTGAAGTGAAAAAAAAAAGGCATGCATTACCAGTTAGAATGGCTGTGCTTGTTAATCGTAATTTGAATTTGATATGATGGATAATTCATTCCACAAAACAAAATTTCAAAACCCAAGTAAAGAGCAAGCTCCCTCTCCAGAAAATAGAAATAAAAGACAAAATACTTACACTTACCTTTTCGATGGTTGAATTTCCGGATGATCACCCAGTTGACTACATCCCACATGTAGATGGTGCAGTCCTCAGATGCAGATATCAGACCTGATTCACTGAACGCCAATGCAGTTATGGCTCCACTGCATGGATGATGGGAATTTAAAATGATTACACTGCATGAATATTTGAATAAAAATCTATCCAAATAGCCAAGAAAAATAAAGAGGATCACAGTTTAACACTCAATGGTGAATGGTCATTGCATCTCTCTGCTTATGTGTGTTGAGTATTAATCTAAAATCTGCACTACTTGCAGTGAAGTTTCCAAATATGGGTTTCAAAGCCAACGAACCTAGTTAAGTAAAGCTAACGGGAGCCAGTCTGTCACTGATTCATTCTCCATGGAAATTTTAATGCCAAATCAACATAAAAATCTGCTTGCCAATCAACACAGGTATTATACTAATCAGGAATGATACTAACTCATATATAAGAGAGTCAAAGTCACTAGGTTTTTCAACAATTATTTCCTGTGACAGAAGGAGATTTGATCTCCAATGAGTAGTAGGAAACTTCAAGCAAGCACCATACATTACTTGTGTTCTTTTAGCACAACTGGTTGGTCTTCTGCAACAAAGAAAGGGTCCTCCAATAGTCCAATATCAAGCCTGTTGACAAAAATTCTTCCATCCACACTTCCACAGAACAAGAGCTGCTCCCCTGGGTCAAGAACAATTGCAGTAATCGCCAGTGGATAAACTTGAGTTTGTATAAGCCTTCCTGAGACAAAGTCCCAAACCTACGATATATGGAATAATATCCATTATAGTAGGAAGAAATTCTATAGTTAAAGATGTAGATACTTGGAGAATGATACACATCGTGTCGTCACCTTGCATGTGCCATCAAGGGAGCTTGATACTAGAACTGAACTTGAGCTGCCTGATGTGTTTAATAGACCGGTAACAGAGGATCTATGCTCTGATGAATAATGTAACAATGAAGGCAAGCTTCCAGAATCTTCCGTGTCAAGCAAACTTCCATCAAATTAATTAGAACAATGCATCATTTCAAAGGTTTTAAATCTAATTTTAGTGTCAACAAAAAAGGAATTCACCATTTACCTAATTATAGACCACACACAGATCATGCCATCATTTGACCCAGAAACGAGAAGAGAATCATCATTAGAAAACAGCAAGCAATTCAAAGATTTGTCATGAGCATGCCAAGTCTTGAGCAATCTTCCGCTAGCAATCTGTGGATTACCTCAACCATATAAGAATCTAAGGAGGGGCAGTGTTTAGTACATCTTATCCCACAATGAAGTTGATGCATTGATCATTGCACCAAACACAACAAAAATGAAGAAATATGGATACTAATGGCAACATAATATATCTAGATATCACAAAATGCAGATCCCTATGTAGTTGCTAAGCTAAAAATCCATGTAAATGAATTTATCTTGTGAAACAGGTTTTTGACTTCTCCTTACCAGGAGAGAACATATTTTTATACAAATAAGGCAAGTTGATAAACTAACCTCCCAAAGATAAGCATTTCCAGAAAGTGCCCCGCCAGCAAGATATATGCCATCCTTTGTGCAAGAAAGCGGCCCAATGGCCTCCACTGGATAACTCCGAAGAGGCAGTTGAGGCTGAAGATTAGAAAATTTAAGTGAACCAAGCGATTTTCCCATTATAAAACAGAGTTTTAAAGGCAAGACGCGCAAAAACCTTTAGTTCGTTATTCTTTAATTTTTCCCTTTCTGACTTGAGGTTTCAGATTGAATTTACAAATATGGAAAATTGTGACATACAAGTCCAGCCAAAACTTAAATGAAAAACTTTAAATTGACAGACAAATCTCTAGCAAATCCAAGCTGGTCAACTGTTTGACTCGATGTAATGATATGCCATGTCTCAATTAGAAATGAATAGTAAGTCTCAATTAAGCCATGTCTTTTCTTTTTTTTTTTGGTTAAAAAATGTTATACCTACAACTCTTTTACAACTTATTGATACTAGTCAGTATATGATTGAAGGGTGTTACATTTTTTTTAGTGGTAGGTGTGGCTCCAATCACATGCTGACACGTGTCAACAAGTTGTAAAAATTTTTTAGGTGTAACTTAACTTTTTTTTTTTTTTTTTTTTTATGACATGGGTGTTTAGGGCTTCGTCTCGACTAACCCTAGGCACCTGCAGTCCCATCATCCCACAAGCACCAGGCAATTATCGGGTCACACCGAGTCATAGGGGTGATTGTAAGGGGATTATTGCATAAATGGAGTTTCGAACTCTCGACCTACATAAGGTGGTTATCAAAGTTCACCTTGCCACTTATACTCCCCTGAGGGTGGCCTGCTAAAATTTACAGAGAAAGGGATTTTCAAGAACAAACTAAAGCAGCCTTTGCATTAGCCAATGATCAATGATGATTCATTGAGGCAAGATCAATTAATGGATAAAGAGAGTCAAGTTTGCAACAGTAGTTCAAACATTCAATGACTGAAATAAAAATTTGGTAACTAGAAAAGACAAAAACTTTAAGCATAACCGAAAGCACTTGACTATTTGCATAATAGAAGTACAGAAAAAGAGAATTAAAATAACCCATTTTGGTGATCAATTCCTATATCCAATTACCATAATAACTAATCTACAACATGAATTCGAATTTACAGGAAGAATAATGCACATGCATTGGTGATTTCAGTTTCAGATTGATCATTCAACAACATATGAAAGCGATCAATACGATTGATTACATAAAAACCCACCATAAATTCCAATTAACTTGATTGGATTACATGCATGCATAAGAAAAAGAATAAATAATACTGATTATTAAGACCTTATTGGGAGGCTAATGATCATTCTGTGAGAAAAGGATACAATTTTAATTACTAGAAAAAAAAAAAGAAAAGGAAAAAAAAGAAGAAACCCATTTAATAGTTTACATGGGAATTTTTTTGAGGTGATGATTAATTTACCTTATTCAATGGCCAGATGAAGATGGCTCCGCCACCAACAGAGCCATGTCTGTGAATCTGGGAAGCTACAAGGAAGTGGTTTCTCAAGCACAAAAACCCATGAGAAGGTGAAGCGCAGGTTGGTATGTGGAGGAGATGATCCCCTGTGTCCACATCCCATATTGTTATCCCTATTCCCATGCTCTTCTCACTGCAAACCGCCAAAGCCTCCCTACCGGCCTTACCCATCTCTCTCTCTCTCTCTCCTCTGCGTGCGTGTGTAAAGAGTGATGATATATAACAGGATTTGTGAAGCTTTGGATGCAAAGAGATTGCTTTAATTTGGAGACGTGCATGGCCTGAACGACGCATGGCATCCTAGATTTGCGAAAAGGGACAAAGTTTGTTCAACAATTTTGTATGATCACCGGCTCATTTCAAAAGAAGATGGGTCAGCTTTTTGCAAGTGTGCTACATGCAAATCAGCAATGACCTCTCAACTATGAATGGTATCATGACACGTCATAGCTACGGGATTCACGAGACAAATTACTTTTTTTTAAACAATAGAAGACCATGACAGGGGCAAAAATGTGGCGAAATATTTTTACGAGTATAGGTTTCGAGATAGTTGGAGATTTAATAGGATAGCGACCGAGATGAACCCTAAGAATTCTTATCGATAAGAGTCAAAATATGAATGACAAATATATTAAGATGGAGATGAAATTAATACATAAAAAATAAAATTAGTATCCATTTAGTGTAAAGAAAAGTTAAACAAAAGAAAAGATAGAATAATGGTTTTTTAATTATATTATTTCAATTTTCAACTCAATTACCTATCAAATGGAACCCAACGTTTGAATCTGTACTAAATTTCATAGCAATTTATCTTTTAATGTACAACATCAAAGAATCAGCCAGAAAACCCATCTTTAATTTTTGTTGTGAAAATTGGGTTTTGACAATATTCATGACAGTAAAATACTCATTTTGTGGTTGGGTTAGAAACGAAATTTTTTGGACTAATAACAATGAGTTAATACATTCGTAAATTGTATTAAATATTTAATTCGTCTACCCACACATGATTTTGTGTGCTATGTTATGCTTTGGGGTACAAAATCTATACAAACAAAATAAATAAAGTATAGACTTGTAGTACAATGTATAAGCATAGAAAGATTAGGTTGAGTTTTCTTTATCAATTTTAATGATGGGTTAAGTCCATTGATTTTTAGTTGGTGTTACTTGTGCTACTGAATTTATTGCTGGCATGTTCGCCCAATTTGACACTTTTTGAACTTGAAAGGCTCGACACAAACTACAAGTTTTTGGGTTGCTTTTAGGGCCAAGGCTGAAATAAAAATTTTGGGCCTAAGGATGAATTGTAAGCATATTTATTAGAGCTTTCCAAAACAGGAGGAGGCCATGGCCTACGTTGGTTCCCTCATATGTTCGTCTCTAGTATTAGAGTCGAGGTCTTGAGTCCGAATCTTAACTTTATAGTCTATTTCCCATCTCAATACTTACGGAAAAAAAAAAATAGTGACGTTATCATCATGTCCTTGGACATTGTATTGCATTTCAAGTTTAGGGTTTGTATATGTTGTGGTCTACAGTGACCCCACGTCCAATGTACTAAATCTTCGAGCCTTTGAGCCTGCGTACAAGAAGAAGGTGCAGTCAGTAGTAATGACTTCACTGGCCCTTGCCAGTGAAGTTACTCCGATGCTTTTGTCAGTGGGGCGTCTGGAGGAAATGAGGCAAAATTAGGGTAAAAGGTATAGGGGCATACCTTAGCATTTATAGGAGGGGATCTTCTATTATCTTTCATGTCCTCACGCGTCTGGTGTGATCGTTTCTCCCTCCAGTTTGTTAGAGGTAAGATGAATCCTCTGCGGGTGGAATTATTCTCTAGGCAGTGTGCTTGGTCCGAACCGACTGGTGGGCTCGACGATCCTGGTTGATGGGCTTTGGCTACATAGACTAGAAGGCATAAGTTTGGGCTGTCGGGCATTGGGGAAAAGGGCCTTTGGCGGGCATCTTTGGACCGTGGGCCATTAAGGTATTTCCTAGGCCCTACAGGTTTAATTCCCTTATTTGGTTGTTATTTGTTTCTTGGCATTGGTCTTTTGGTTTGGTTGTCCTTTTTCTTGTGTTGCAAGAGTTGCATGGTTGTTTTGTAGTTGGCTAACTCTTTGGTATAATACAATTTCGAGTAATAATACATGTCACCTCATGTTTTTTTTGCGTTCTCCTAAAATTAATGTAGCTTTTAAAATCACTATTGGATTAAAATTCAGTAGTGATTTATCATAAATTCAATAATAATTTTAAAAATCACATAAATTTTAAAAGGACAAAAAATGAAAACATGTATCATTACTCTACAATTTCATCGTCTTTGTGGCGACCCGATTTCATCACTCATATATATTTTTGAAATGAAATCGAATAGTCACAGATGCTCATATAAAGCCTACATCATCAACTCATAATCTAAGCATATCACATCAGAGTTAGTAACATACACGTAACGGAAATGAATAACATAACATGTGAGAAAGATATAACTTGGAGCTGACATACTATTTATAACAGTTTTACAACACACATATTATACATTAAAAGAAGGCTATCAAAAATGCCACATACGGCTTAACCAAAGTGCATCAATCTGTTTATACATATACAATATCTTGATGTATAATAAAAGCTAGACCACTATAAGAGTCTATACAAAAATATCCAATGAGCGTACATTGCCTTCAAACATGATATCCCAAATAAGCAGCCACTGGATCTTCATCAAGATTTGCTGTACCTACAACAATAGCATCATCTATGCAATTATAGAGATCATCTATGATTACATAGGGGAAGAAAAGAAGAAAGGATGAGTCAACAGTTCATAAAGAATGAAGACTTTCCCAAGGGTTTTCGCATTGAGCTAAACTTTTATTTATGCAATCATTTACAATAACAGCTACTCAATCTTCATAAAAAATATAATTTCATTATTCAAATGGTGTATAGCTGATGAAGTAAACAACACATTCATAAAGCTTTTGAATCATGATATATAGCTTTGGAATGTATGCATATGTTCCAAAATACGTTTGGATACATATACATATAAACTTATCTAATGCATAACTTGTACATAATAAAAATCCATAAAACATCATATGCAATCCAGCTGTAAACGTATACATAGTTCTTTTCCATGAAGACTCTTATGTATACCAATACATCTAGCATGAAATACCCTTCAAACCAATACACATAAATATATCAATAAAAATGCAATGCATGCTTTAATCTTCCACTTTCATCTTTACTTTCGTAATGTGTATAACATGCTTAACGGACTCAGCCTGAGCAACTGCACACACCGGCCTCAGGGACAACTTCCTAGCCTCATGCATAACGGGCTTAGCCCTAGCACTTATGCATAACGGGCCCAACCTTAGCACTTTTATAACTTTCATAACTTTTATCATAATGAGCTCATCCATCTTCTTTTAACTTTCATTCTTATGAGCCCAACCTTCTTTTTAATCTCTTTAGTATTAGCCATTCATGTCAACATCAATGCATATGCTCATGGCTATGCACTTTCAAATCTCAACAATCATGACTTAACAATTGAAATTAAATTAATTCTCATTCATCATAAGCCAACATCTCAAAATATTAAAGTAATTAATAATCATAATATCTCTTTCACATCTCTATACTTTCAAAATCACAACAATAATATCAATCATATCTCATTAAATATTTCATAAAACATTAAAAATATCAAGTAATAATAAATCATTCTCAAACAACGTATGATTGGCTCGATCTTATCATAGATTTTAAACATTCTTTAAAAGCATTAAAATTCTATTCTTTCTCAACTTGTTTAGCATTTATAAAACATCTAAAATCATTTGTAAAATCCTTTGAAAACATAAAACTTATTTCGTCCTTAATGAGTAAAGATTACTCACTTCAATCCTTTGATACTTTGACAATACACCCACTCAATTACCTAACCACAATAAGCTGTAATATCACATTGCATGCAATCTTAGACACCATCTACAATTCACAACATAATTTCTAAGAATACACAAGTGCTTAACAACATCATAAGCACTTAACTCACTTTGCTCATAGCTTAGTGAGACACATAACATGAACCCATAAGCTACAAAAGTTAATCCATGGTAATTAACTACGGATTAACATGCTACATAACAAAACTTAACTAAAATCACAAAGCTAACTTAATACTCACCACAAAGATACGAAGCCCGATCGATGAAACTTTTATCCAACGTTTAAACTTCATAAATATACCAAATCTTAAGACAATACAACATGATTAAGCAACATGCAAGCTACATAACTTAATCAAAAGAGGATAAACTTAAATTTGAGAATTTACCTAAAACGATCGGTTAGAATGATGATCTAACACTGATGAACACTTTGATGGTGTTGGATTATACAATAAAACACTCAAAAGATCATAATCTTTGAATTTAGACAAAGACCCATGAGAGAGAAGGGAGCTTTTGGTCGTTCTAAGTGATAAAAAGTGAGAAATGAGCTAAAAAATCGCATTTTCAGCTATTTATAGCGCATTACTGTTCACCATTGTTCGGACCTTGCTGCAGACGGACTGCAGATGAAGCCTACTGAGCAAGGTTCGTCTGGACGCAATTGCAGACTACTGCGGACGAGGCATTCTGTCTAATCTCGTCCGGACACCGCTGTAGACGAGCTACAGACGACACCTACTGTCAGGTTGATTTGACCCCCAAAACGATGGAATTGAAAAATTTCATAAACTACAAAGTTGTATCATTTTGAGTTAGCTTTCCAATTCCACAAATTTTGCCTCAATTGGAGTTCGGAGTCAAAAGTTATGACTATTTAACTCCAGTATGGTCAATCTGAAATTACAGATTTGCGTGGATTAACCTTCTTAAAACTGTTTCTATGTGTTTGTCAATTCTTCTTACTATTTAATTACTTTCTTACTACTCATGGTTATCAATTCCACTTAGTCATTGACATAATTAAGTTTATAAACTCTTTTAATCACATCTTGTATATAACAGTCTTAGGCCATGTAACACGCATCCCTTGCGGAATAGGATCCTATCTATAACGCTATAATGTACGGAATGATACTAAAGTTTACGAATTAATTAATTATCCAGACAGTATAAATGGTCTTTTCGCTTTCTCTTTTTTCTAAAGCCGATGGTAACATTAGAGCTAGCCTCCAACACTAAACAACGCCTTTTACTTTGGTATAAATTTTCTTTTATTCATAATCAACCTTATATATGCAGCCTTAATCACCAAAAGAAACTCATTCTTTTATCTCATTCAAATTACACGTCTTCATACCATATATGCAAATTTTAGCATTCATAGTGTTTTTACTCATCTAACTTGCCCGCCTTGTCCAACGCATTTGGATTTGATCCTGGTCCTTGTCCAAGGCACAATAAATTATATTCATTTCTTTGATATCAATTCCAAAATGGATTACCTACGAAAAAAAAAAAAAAAATTCAAAATGGATTGAGGTCCCATCTTCACTTTTACATGCAGCTAAATAGTATGGAAAGAAATCACGTTTGGGCCAATTACTTGTAGATATATTGGTTTCAATATGTTCGTATATTCTATATTTAGTTAATATTGTAATATTATCTATTTAGGGTTAATTGCAATCAAATCTGGGAGATTTAATTATCATACTTATATTTACCTTATACCCTATAAATAGAGACCTTTGTATTATAGACAAACACTAAGTTAATGAGCACAATATAGCCCTAAGGGTCCTTGAGAGTCGTGGACGTAGGTGTCTAACACCGAATCACCTATAATTCCTTGTGTCTCCTTCTCTCTCTTACTTTCTCTATTATTCTCATATTTTATTATTTCGCTTTTATTCTCCTACTAGTATTTTGTATGGTAATTTATTTATATTTTTTTTTAAAAGTTTTTTATGTTTAAAAAGAGAAAAAACTTTCCAAACTTGTTACTATATATACAAACCAATAAATTTTTGATTATGTTGAAATACTGTTAGCTAGGTGAGGCGGTGTTGCAAGAATGTGAGATAAATTCAGCACTTTTTGTCGGTTATCCTACTTTCAACCTAAACCCATGCATGTTGGTCCTCACTCTTTATCCCCGTGTTAATATCCTATTTTATGCTCATATATAAGTATCCTATAGTGTAATAGGTCACAAGCATGGGATGCCCTAGCTACCCTCTCCATTCACACTCTTCGAATTTCCCAAGAATGAAGGGAAAGCATAGGTAGATATAATACTCCGTTAATATAGTCGACAGGGATGGTGGTGAGTTTATAAAGGGAAATCATTCATACTCTTCGAATGAATTTCCCAACAATAAAGGGAAAGCACAATGTACTATTCCATCAATATATAAATGTTGAGACAATACAGAATTTATGGATCTCTACTGAAACAGAAAAATAGCAGAATAGAAAATAACATAATCACACATGACATCAAGATTTAAGTGGTTCGGCTTAACAAGTCTACATTCATTGGCGGAGACAACCCGAAAGAAATTCATTATCAAAATGGTGTAGTACAACAAGTAGTACAAAGAAAAACACTCAAACCCAATAGTCCTAATAGTACAAAAGAGAAATGCTCTCTTAATTCTCTAAGAGCTTCTGCAACTCTCTCTCTCTCTACTCTACCTCACGAAGGTACTGCTTGCTGCCTCTTTTCCTTTGTTCTTATTCTCTGCATTCCTTTTTGTTAGGAAATATATCTTATTTCCCCCAAGACCCGTGAGATGCGAATAATAAGAAGATAGCAAAAAACAATCACACACGACACCAAGATTTAAGTGGTTCGGCTTAACAAGCTTACATCCACTGTTGGAGACGACCCGGAGAAATTTACTATCAAAAGATGGAGTACAAAAGTAACAGGGAGAAAAATCACTCAAAACCCAAAGCCCCAATACACCCATATCTCACCCTCAAACAAAAGAGGAAAAAATAACAATTGAAACTCTGCAATTTTTTTCTTCTCCCTATGCACTACACCATGCGTTCTCCACCTCTTTTTCTCTTTCTCCATTTCTTTTCCCTCTCCCTTTTTTTTTGCACTCACTGCCGTGACTCCACTTTTTTTCTTAGCTAGATTTCACATGCTGCATCCCTTTTTATAATAGCACAAAGTCGGTTAAAGGAAAAAAAATCCTTTCTCGGCTTGGAGAGGAAAAAGGAAGACCAAGTCTTCAATGTATTACTAATCCACCGGAAAGTGAATTCCAAGAGAAAAAAAGGAAAGACAATTGGGCCCACTAACAATTTCAAGTCACACCCAACAATCTCCCACTTGACTTGAATCCCATCAAGTCCCAAAAGCAAATCTCCTCAGGTCGTCTCCTCCCTTTGTCCTCAAGCTTGAAGACCAACTGAAGCTGCGCACAGCTTCAGTTTCTCAACAGTCACACTTTTTGTAAACATGTCTACTGGATTCTCTGTACCTCGAATCTTTTCAAGTATCAATTGTTTGCTTTCCAGTAGTGAACGTATGAAGTGATACCTTAACTGAATGTGCTTCGTCCTTGAATGATATGCCGGGTTCTTTGTAAGAAAAATAGCACTCTGGCTGTCACTGTGTAGAACGCTCTTCTCATTCTTCTTACCCAACTCATCCAAGAATCCCTTTAGCCAGACCATCTCCTTTCCGGCTTCTATCACAGCCACGTATTCAGCTTCTGTAGTAGAAAGGGCTACAATTTTCTGTAACTTTGAGGCCCAGCACACCGCTGTACCACCCAGAGTATATACAAAACATGTTGTACTCTTCCTGCTATCAACATCACCAGCTAGATCAGCATCCACGTAGCCTTGCAGCTTCAAATCTGCTCCTGTGAAGCAAATGGACATATCTGAAGTTCCTCTCAGATATCGCAAAATCCACTTGACTGCCTCCCAATGTTGTTTCCCTAGATTGCCCATATATCTGCTCACAGCTCCCACTGCATGTGCAATATCCGGTCTAGTGCAGACCATTGCGTACATCAGACTTCCGATAGCTGAGGCGTAGGGCACCTTACTCATTTATGCCTTCTCCTGATCCGTCTTTGGTGACTGATCCTTGGTTAGTCTAAATTGACTTCCCAAGGGTGTGCTTACCGGCTTAGCTCCATCCATGCTAAACCTACTGAGAATCTTCTTCACATACTCTGTTTGTGAAAGCTTCAGTGTACCATTAGCTCTGTCTCTAATGATTCTCATACCCAGGATTTGTTTTGCAGCTCTCAAATCCTTCATTGCAAACTGTGATGACAACTGTTTCTTCAAATTCTTGATCTCTTCCATACTGGACCCTACAACGAGCATATCATCCACAAACAGCAGTAAGATGATATAAGAGTTCTTAAAACTCATAACATAACAGCAGTGATCTGCATTGCACCTCGTAAACCCAGCAGAATCCATGAAGCTGTCAAACTTCTTGTACCATTGCCTTGGAGCTTGTTTTAGGCCATACAAGCTCTTCTCAGTTTGCATACCTGACTTTCTTTTCCCTGCACTGTGAATCCCTGTGGCTGCCTCATGTAGATATTTTCCTCCAAATCACCATGAAGGAATGCTGTCTTCACATCTAATTGCTCAAGATGTAGATTTTCTGCAGCCACAATTTCTAGTACCAGTCTGATGGTTGTCATCTTCACCCCTGGTGAAAATATGTCGGTGTAGTCAATACCTTTCTTTTGCTGAAAGCCCTTGACAACCAATCTCGCCTTGTAGCGCTTGCTACCATCATGCTCACCCTTTATTCTATACACCCACTTGTTATGTAAAGCCTTCTTACCTGCTGGCAACTTAGTCAGCTCCCATGTTTGGTTAGTCATCAATGAGTCCATCTCATCTTTCATGGCTAACTCCCACTTGGTTGAATTTTCAACCTGCAAGGCTTCATCATACGTCTCTGGCTTACCGCCATCTGTCAACAGAAGATAGAACAAGGAGGGTGAATAACGCTGTGGAGGTCTAATGGTTCTGGTAGACCTTCGGACAGCCGTTGTAGGTGTTCCCTACTCAATCTGTTGTTCTTCAGTTTCTTCAACTTCAGGATCTTGTTCAGCTTCTGGATCCTCATCAACTTCTGAATTCCTTCTTTGAGCTGCACCATTAGAAATCTCATCCAAGCTAATAAAATCAGGCTTTTCAGCCTCTGACTCTGCATTGACTGATTCTGCATTCAAACCGTCCTTGTACACAACCATTTCATTAAAAGTAACATTCCTACTTCTAATGATCTTCTGGTTTTGATCATCCCAAAACTTATACCCGAATGCCTCATCCCCATAGCCAATGAAATAACATTTCTTAGACTTAGCATCTAACTTGCTACGAGCATCAGATTCAATGTAAACATATGAGACACAACCAAAAACTTTCAAGTGAGAAAGATTTACCTCCTTTCCACTCCAGACTTCTTCAGGTAGTCTGGGGTCCAGAGGAACAGAGGGTCCTCTATTTATCAAGTAAGCAGCAGTACTCACTGCATCCGCCCAGAAGGTTTTTGGTAACCCAGCATGCAACCTCATACTCCTTGCACACTCATTGAGGGTTCTGTTCATGCGCTCTGCGACGCCATTCTGTTGTGGTGTCCCTGGGATAGTTTTCTGCATCTTAATCCCATTTACCGCGCAGAACTGTTTAAATCCCTCGTCTTCATATTCTCCTCCATTGTCTGATCTTAGACACTTCAATTTCAAACCAGTTTCTGTCTCTACCATGGTCTTCCACTTCTTAAAAACTTCAAATACATCAGATTTTTGCTTTAAGAAATAAATGCATACCTTTCTGCTTGAATCATCTATGAATGTGATGTAGTACCGCGAGCCTCCAAGAGATGCCACTGGAGAGGGACCCCACAAATCCGTGTGTACCAGCTCCAATTTCTCAGGTTTCGGAGTTCTGCCAACATTCATGAAACTCATCTTCTTCTGCTTCCCTAGGATGCAGTCTTCACACAAATCAGATTCAACTAACTTTAGTTCTGGTAGTTTCCCCTTTGACAGCAACACCTTTATCCATTTCTCGCTCATATGCCCAAGCCTTAGGTGCCATAGTTTAGAGTTACCATTTGCAACTGTAACTGCAACTGCAACTGTATCTCTTGGATTAGTAGTCAAATAGAGAGTACCTATTTTATATCCCTGAGCCAAGAGTCTGGCTCCCATGCATACTTTCCACTGACCACCGTGAAATTTTATGGCATGCCCTTCTTCGTCAAGTTGTCCCATTGAAATCAGGTTCTTCTTCAGCTGTGAGACATGTCTGACCTTTTGTAGCTTCCATACCGAATCGCTGTGGACTCTTATGCGAACATCTCCCATACCCACGATATCTAGAGGCGTTCTGTCAGCCAAGTACACTTTCTCGAAATCTCCAGCAACGTAGTTTTCGAGTACTTCACGGATCGCAGTGGTATGAAAAGAGGCTCCCAAGTGCATGACCCAAGAGTCAAGAGGACTGTCAACAGAAAGAATTAGTGCATCCTGTATTTCTTCTGTTGCCACGACGTTTGTGGAGTCGTTACCAGTCTTCTTCCTTAGTTCTTTGCAATTTTTCTTGAAGTGGCCTGTCTTGCCACAATTCCAACACTCCAGTTGTCGTCCATATCTGGATTTGCTTCTACCCTTTATGGATTTTGATCTGCCCCCGCCAGAGTTCCTGTCTTGTACTCTACCTCTTGTCTCGAGGTTTAGGGCTGCACCAGAAGTCGAGGTTTCACCGGCGTCTTTTCTCCGAACTTCCTCGCTTAGAATCAAATACTGTATGTCTTTATAACTGAGCTTGCTCTTCCCTGCAGAATTGCTCACAGCCATCCGCACAGCTTCCCAGCTATTTGGCAACGACGCAAACACAATCAAAGGGCAAATCTCATCATCAAAATCAATATCTACTGAGGATAATTGATTTGTGATGGTGTTGAACTCATTGAGATGATGCGTTACCGAGGCTCCTTCAGCCATCTTTAAATTGAACAACTTCTTCATCAGGTGCACCTTGTTGTTTGCTGACGGTTTCTCATACATACTTGACAAAGCCGCCATCAGACCTGCAGTGGTCTTTTCCTTCACAACATTATGTGCCACTGATCTTGACAACGATAGCCTGATAACTGCCAGGGCCTTCCGATCAAGTAGGGCCCAATCGCTATCGTACATATCGTTTGGTTGTTCCCCCAAAAGAGGCAGATGTAGTTCCTTCCCATAAAGTACATCTTCAATCTGCATCTTCCAATACGCAAAATCTGTGCCATCAAATTTTCTGATTCTTTCTGCTTTTCCATCTTCTTCTGCCATCGCTCCCACTCGAACCAAAAGGCTCTGATACCAGTTGTTAGGAAATATATCTTATTTCCCCCAAGACTCGTGAGATGTGAATAATAAGAAGATAGC